>JAMXBD010004718.1:0-46120 GCA_024138025.1 Combretum micranthum
TTTAGGTAACCACTTCACATTTCTTTCTTCTTCTTCATGTCATGTAACTTTACATGACCATAGTGTGAGTTTCCAAAGACTACAAGTTATGGAAACTACATTATGTTCATGCATTGTTCTTATTCATGCCAATCCATTTATGTTTATGTTGTTTTATTATTGTTGAAATTATTTCTATATATATATATATATATATACATATTCTTTAGAGCATATAAGCTCACTAGCAATTTATTTATTTCATGCAAAACAATTTATTATTTATTTCCCTTATTGAATTAAGACTAGCCTCTAGTCTTAGACTTGTCCTCATCAAGTCAAACAAGTTTTTCTTTCTTTCATTTTATTTTATTTTGGGACTAGTCTACTTCTTAGTCCCGAGAGCCTTGAAAAAGCTAAGACTCCAATACTTGACTTTATTATTTATGTTTTATGGTATTTTGTTTATTATTATTCTCATAAAGAATTTTGTCACTTAAAATAAGTTTATGTAAGGTATAAAATCTATAAACTCATTCCTTTTCAAGTTATAAAAAGAACTCACTATAATTTTAGAAACTACTTTTGCTTTAAAAAGCTACTTAAACCTTTATTATTCCACCTTGTATTTTAAAAAAAAAATATGTTTGATACAAAAATGATTCTTTTATAAAGATAAAAAGATGAATGGCTAAGGAATTTTCAAGTAAAGACTTTACAAACAAATAGGCAAAGAAAATCTATGGGTGAAAACAAAATAAGTTATTCCTTTTCCAGTTACAAGAGGAAGTCAATAAGATTTTAGAAACTAGTTTTACTACAAAAAGTTCTTATTGTTTTCACATTGTTTTTTATGAAGAAAACAATTGTCATGCATGAATGATTTTATGAAAAACATAAGATATGAGGAAGGAATGAGAAATTTCAAGTAAAGATTTTTACAAAAACAAATAAACAAAGGAATTGCATAAGAAAAATAAATATGAAGAATAACATATTTCCTAAGAACTTCAAATAGTATTAGTGTAACTTGGAAAGTAGAAAATTTTATTTTCAAAAAGATTATTTAGGAAAAATAATAAAACCAATATAAATCCCTTTTTAGAAACAAAAGGAAACAAGGTATTTATTTCAAGAAATCTACAAAAAACAATTTTTGAAAACTATCGTCTTTCAACCTTATTTTACTTAAGAAAAATAATTGGACAACAAAACACTTGAGCATGCTTAAATATGAGTTATATAGGTATAAAAAGAGAATTTTTCAACTATATAGATAACTAAGTATTTATCAAACAAGTTTTGATTTCTTGAACCCAAGTTGTTTTTACTTGAAAAATCCGTGGTGAATTTTGTCGCCACTTTTTCGAAGCCTATATGGCTTTGTTTGTTGAAAGTAATTTTAGAAATGGGTAGATCTTTTCGAGTAGGTAGAAATTGGTATATTATACGCGCGATTCCGAGTTAAAATGACCAATTTATGACCATTTTAAGTTGGAACATTCCTTTATACGAACTTTTACGTTCTTTTGACATTGTTTTGTCAAATTTCAAGAAAATCATCAAGAAATACTTATTATGGGTATTTTCTTTTGTTAGGTAACCCCGAGGAAGGATTCCTTGACCCCGAGGATTATTATGGCTAAGTGGAGTGTGTGATCGACTCATCCACCTAGAGAAATAATCGACATGGCATCGTGAGTTTATTTCCATTAAATGCTATACTTGTTGTGCTTGTAAATTAGTTGCACTAGAGTTAGGAAAAGATAAACCGATGTGTATGTAAAATAATTCCTTGAAAGAATTATTAAGAATATCGAAGCCGGAATTGTTTTAAATGATTGTTTAGTATAGTATTGATTTGTATGAAATTACTTGATCACCTTAAATTTAAAAATAATTATGCTATGACTTTATAAATTAATGAATTCATGCATACCACGAAGTGAGTCACATTGCATTTTGGGTTATTATCCTTGGGAGAGAAGGATAGTAAGCTCATGTCGAAAGCAACACTTGGCGGATGATCCGAAAACGATTGCTTGGCGGCTTAAGGGAAATGCTTAGCGGAAGATCCGAAAGCAAGGTTAATCAAGTAGATTCAGAATGCTTGGCGATGAGTGCTCGCGAGCATGAAAACTTTTTAATTAAAACTACTTGAATTGAGGTTATGTATCACTAAACCCCGAATGGAGGGCGCAAATCCATTCAACATATAGTTCCCGGAAAGCTATATGCTTGTTTGCCCACGTGTTTGTTGCATTACATTTGTTTGATTAATCAACTTGTCTGAATCTTGCTACAAGAAGTTATTTATGGAAATAGTTCTCACTAAGCCTATTAGCTTACACCCCAATAGATATCTTTTGCAATTCTCTTACCTATGGTTAAGGCCACGTGGACCCTGCTGGCAGGTAATCTCTTTTGGATAATAGAAATTCAGATAAAGTGTCGCATTAGTATTAATGTACAAATATCCATGTAATAGATTAGTGATCAAAGGAAATGTCCCTAAGTTGTAAAACCATTGATATGAATAAATGATTATTATGAGTCCTCTTTCTTAAATGTGTTATTTATATTTTCTTAAACTTCATAACTCCATACATGGTCCTCTAAAGTTGTGAAAGTATGTCTTACACTTAATATAAAAGCTTTTGGGAATGACTAAGGTTGTCATACTTAAGTTTTAATATTGAGTGTAACGGACTGTCACGTTTAGGGTACCCGTTGGGGCATGACAATGGAAGCCTTAAAAAGTAGGTTTGATTAGAACTTAATTTTAGAAATATTAAATGAGTTTTACATAAGAAATGATCTCATACATAAATTTAAAAATTCGGATTTAAAAATGATCCCCCATTTAAACACCTATTTCCAATTACCAAAATGAGGATTTTAATAAAAAAATAGAAGTCTTAGGATAGATGTAATAAAGACTTAATTTTGACAAGGATAAATGGATTTTATCAAGGTATAATCCTAAAATAAGGAAAGGTTTCAAAATATAGATCAAATAATGTTTTCATTCCTTAAAATCTTATAAAATTCGTAACTAGATAAAACCTCTATTTAAACATCTATTTTCCAACTCCAAGATGAAGAATTTTATTAAAATAATGAAGGTGTTAGGCATATAGGTCATTAAGATTGTGTTTTAATAAAACAAGTGTGAATTTGTAAGAAATAAAACTAGTTTTCTTAAGTCAAGTAATTTAAAAGGTTTTGCAAAGCAAAAGTTTTCTAAAAAAATTATTGTAATCAAATATTATTAAGGATATACATATAGATAGCACATATCATGGCATTCATGATAATGACTTGTAGATATTGCATGTACATATAATATACTTGGTAGAAACTAAGCTTAAGAAAATAGTGTCTTTCAAACCCCATAAAACATTGTCTAAGTACATGAGGAAATAGATTATCAAAACCCATGAATCATGCATGATATTGAGTTATATATGTATATAAAGAGTCTTTCAAGATATAATGATAGCTAAGTATTTATCAAAGCTTATGAATGATGTTTAGATTGAAATGAAATTTGATTTATGGGGTAGGAATCTCATATAAAATTTTGTGCCCTACTATTCATGAACCAAATGACCTTGTTTTATGGAAATAACTTTAGAAATATATAGCTCTCATCGAAGAGTAGAAATCGGTATATAATATGCGAAATTCCAAGTTAAAATGACTAAGTTAGGCTATTTTAAGTTGGAATTATTTCTTAGGTGAACTTTGATGAACTTGTTAGAATAGAATTTATAAGTTTCATTTAAACTTCATAGAAATACTCATTAGAGGTATTTCTTCTGTTAGGAGACTTGAGAGATGGACTAGACCTTCCCGAGGATTATTACGATTAAAAGAAATTTCGCTATGGCAAAGTGAGTTCACTTTCTTTAAATTACATGCTTATGATTGTACTTGTAATGATAGTGGTATTAGAATTAGAACAAGATAAAATTGGAATGTGCATGTGAATTTTACTTGGTTGAATTGATGATAAGAATATCAAAATGAGAATTGCTATAAATATGTGTATGATTTAGTATAAAATTGAAATATCTGAAATCTCTATGATCACCTATAATTCACTTAAATAATATACCATGACTAGATAACTAAATTTTCCATGCATAACATATATTGAGTCATATTACATTCGTTATTATACCTTTGTGGGAAAAAGGCATAACAGCTAGGCAACGAGTGGGCCTGAAAACTCGGATATTGGCACAGGGTCGCCTGAATTAAAATGGAAGTGGAGTAGGCACTTGAATCAACTACATAATTAATGAGTGGGTAGGCACCTAAAACAAGCACTAAATGAATGAGAGAAAAATTGAGATCTATAGTCATATGGGCCTGAAACACCTAACCCCGAATGGAGTTTGTAAATCCATTCAACATAAGACTCCCGGAAAGTCTTATGTATTGTATGCTCATGTGCTTGTGCATTTCACATGATGGTTTAAAATAACTTGCTTTTCTTATTGTTTGATTGAGTATTTAATTTGGAAGTGAAACTCACTAAGCTCGCAAGCTTATACCCTCACAATTTCCTGTTGCAGTACAATTATTTATGGCTATCCCGTTGAAGCTACTTTTCTCAAGTACAACTTTTGGAAATTAAGGAGCTTTTTAGAGAAGTCGGGACCTAGATGTTAAGCATAAACTTCTAGTTAAATCTCCTTAATTAATATATTTATATATATAGATATATATGTTGTTGTAAGAGATCTTTATGGACCGTAAAGACTCTTAATATTTGATGGGGTATGCCCTTAGATCTTTGTAATAGATTAATCTTGGTCATAACCGTTATGATTTATATTCTTATTGCTATGTATGTCCTCTTAAGCTATTTCGATTCAAAGTAAGGTCCCCTACATGGTGAATGTAAGCCTTACACCAGTATCTGAACTCATAGGATGACTAAGGTTGTCATACTTGAGTTTAAATATCGAGTGTGGCGAACTGTCACGTTAGAGCACCCTTCAGACGTAACAGTAGAACTTCCATGAAATCTAATTTCGGGAATTTCTTTTGTCTAGACAATGAAGAATACATGATTTCCTTTCCAAAGGACTACTACGACTAAGAAGATTGCCAAACGAACGAGTGAGTTTTCCTTTACATTTTACGTATTCGCGCATGTGCTTGTAGAATAGAGCACTAAATGTTAGGAAAAGATAAAAATTGATATGTATGCAGGTTATCATGGGACTATGTATTGATTCCTTATGTGTGATAAATAAATGATAAGTACATCGGAGTTCAATTGTTGATGATATACATTGTCTTTATGTATATTGTTGTGTGTGCAAATATTGATTGATCACTTTAAATGAATTAATTCGGATTAGAAATCCCATAAACTAAATTGCTCATGTTTATCACTTAGAATATCATTTCGCATTTTGCTACTACTCCTTAGTATGGGATCGGAAAGATAAGTTGACTAGCTACATCTTGAAGAATTAGGACATTTGAGGAATACGGCCTTAAAGTGTAGCCAAGCTGGATCAATCGCTTTGGGTAAGGAAACTCGAGGACTATAGTATGGTTCATTAGAATCGCAAAATTTCAAGGAGGTTGTTGGTGACCCATTCAAATCATTCCTTAATCACCGATGAAGGGTAAATCCATCCTACATACGAGATTAGATAGTCGTATGTATTGTTTGATCATATGGGTCATAAATTTCATATGCTTGCTTAATGGACTTGTTTGGTTGCTTTGTTATGAGTACTTTTTGCGTAAGGAATATCTCACTAAGCTAGTTATGCTTATTCCCCAATAGATTTCTAATGTTGCAGGATTATTGTTTTTGTACCGAGACTACCATGACCATCCAGGTAGAACCTACGTTTTTAAGGAGCTTTTAGAGAATTCTATTTAATATTTTAGATTAGATTTCCTTTAGAAATCATTTAGTTTAATTATTTGATTTATTAAGACAATTTATTATAGAGGTTTATTAGAGAATGCCCCAAAGAAGTTGTAAGACCTTATATTTGATGAATCATAATAGTATTGCTTTGATTGTTCGCTGGCATTATCTTAAATGCATAACTCACCGGCCTCCTTTCGTTGTGAATGTATGCCTTATACCAATATGAAAGTTTTCGAGTAACTAAGATAGTCATTTCAAGTTTTAGTATTATGTACAGCAGGCTGTTACGTTTAGGGTACCCGTTAGGACGTGACACCCTAACCTTGTTTAGATTAAATCAAGTGAGATTAAGAGAGATTAGCACTAATCAGTTGGGATACCTCGTGTTATGATAGGAGATATGATGATGAGATGAACTAGGAGAAAGAGGCCAAGAAACTCAAGAAATTCTTAACAGGTGAGCGTGTTGTTTTCAGTGTCAAAAGCCGTATTTAACGTATTTTAGGTGTAGAATTTGATATAGGGATGTTGGTAGGAAGTGAAGGAACAAGAAAATCAATTTTGCAAGTGGTTTTGGGATTGGAGAATCACCTGCAGCTATTACAATGAGGTAAAAACCCAAAGCTCGACCTTTATTGAGGTGAACTTACGATAATGAGGAATGAGACATGTCTGGAAGTAATAAAGAGGAAGATGATCATGTTTCAATTTAAAATCTTGTATAGACCAACTTTGAGGAGAAATAAATGTTGCTATGTGTTGAAAATTATGGACAAGATTATAGAATGAGTAGAAAATAGTGCTGTGGATGTTAGAGTAAGTTAAGTAAAGAATTTCACTAGAAACGTTTGGAAAATTTCAATGAAACCATGATAATCTTAGTAGCTATTGTCAACATAGATGATCTAAGCTTTGATCTTGAATTTATTATGCTTTAGCACATGGAACATGAATATAGTTGAGTTTAGGCATGTATAAGAACATTTAGTACCATTAGATCACCATAGGATTCGCTTAAAAACCGTTTTGATGAAAAAAATAAAGTTTAAAACGTAAAAACACAAACCTAGAAGAGCACGATGGAAACACATAACACCGTGTTTCCCACCGTGCTTCTAACTTACCTCTAAAACATGAAGAAATAGTGAAAAATAGGACAGTACGAGGGAAACACGACATCATGTTTCCCACCGAGTTTCTCTTGGACCAAAATGCAAAGGAAATTCATTTAACGTGGAGTTCGACCTACTGCCTACTCTCCACGGTGCAAATGCCTCAAAGAGGAATTTTACCACTATATTGATTATTCTAATATCAATACACCTCTTAGCCAAGGAATTACAATAAAGCCTATTATAATAGGACTTTTACAATTGCCTTTCATAAAGGACTTCACTTGATAAATCAAGTGTTGTGCTGGTAACACACGACCAGACTTCTCTTTTCCTTCCACGAAGGACTTCCCACCTATCGCAATTAGGACGATGCTGGTAACTCCAAAACAGACTTCAAATGCCTTCTACTGAGTACTTCTCTCCATGCCTCACACGAGGACTTCACTTTGCCTCCACTAAGGACTTCTCACCTAATCACAATTAGGACGATGCTGGTAATTCCAACCAATTTTAAATGCCTCCCACTAAGGACTTCTCTTAATACCTCACACGAGAACTTCTCTTTGCCTCTACTAAGATCTTTTCTATAAATAACTCCTATATGAGCATATTTACAAACTAAAAAGCTTTTAAGGAATATATGAATTTCCTTTACAAAGAAACGCTCCTACTTTAATAGATTTACAACAGAAATACTTAGGAATTTTACAAATTCCTTTTACAAACTGAGCTCCTAAACGAGCTGATAAACAACTTTTATAAATCTTAAACAGTGCTAAAAAACTCTCGTTTAGAGTGTATCAGCAAATTTCGAAATAGACACTAATTGTTCCATTAAAAAAATTTACAAATTAACGAGAATGAGAATAAAAACACAAGTAAAAAAAAAAAAAAACTTTACAAAATGTTGTTTTCGTTTTTACTATGCATTAAAAAATTCTAGTATATATCATTCTCTTTTGAAAAGAAGAGAAAAATTCTATTTATGGCTCTTGATAAGAAATTTGCACGTTATAAAAAAGTTTCTGACAACCCATACTTGTGTTTAATGTATTTAAAGTTTTAATAACGTCTAAAAGTTCAAAAGCATTCAAGAGCATTAAATGTGTCTGACACATGCATTAAATGTATTTCAACAGCTCTTTTCTTTTTCCCTTTTACTTATATTATTATATTATTAAATAATAAGTAATTAAAAAAAATTTACTATCATGCTTAAGAACAAGTCGAGCCCAAAAAAAATATCTATTTTTTATTTTTTATAAAAAAAATGCCGAGGCAAACTTTTTGAAGTTGAGGTTTGAGGTCGAGGCTTAAACTTCAGCCATTGACTTTATAAATCTTGCCCAAAACTCTAACCCTTAACTTTATGATTTTCCAAAAACTTAGTCTTTTGTTTTTATCTGATGAATAGTGCCTCCACATTTCTTCTACTGGGCTCGATAGCTTTGTCTTGACTTTTCTTCAACTTTTTGTTCTGTTAAAACTTAAATAACAGCAGAACAAACACAAAGCATATATATATATATATATTAAGTATTTAAACAATTAAGGATATTTAAATAATTAATTGTGTAATAATTATTCTCATTAAAATCATTCGTGAACATAAAGTTCAACAGGTGGCATACATCCAGTCGTGCTTCCCCTATGTTACTCTGTACTCGTGACACTGTTTCATAAATTGATCATAACTTTTTCATCCGAACTCAATTGAGGTGAGTCAAGAGTCTACAGAAAGCTTAAAAAGATATCTATAATTTCATCATTTAAGTTTTGAATATTATAAAAGTATTAAGGCCTAAATTTCATTCGTTTAAAGGTGTTTTGTAAACAAAAAAAGTTGAAAAATCATTTTACTAGTTAAGTGCATATAGTTAAGTATAAAATAAATCTTTTTTAGCTAAAATGAAATAGATTAATGATAGTTAATGTGTTGAATGATATAATTAAGCATGAGTCTAGTGGATTTATAAATTTAATAAATAATCTTTTTATATAGAGTTAAATATAAAATGAACTTAGTTAATAATCTAAGTTAATTTAGCTTATTAAACTTGAATGAGCTAAAATGAATTAGATTCATTAAGTTTAATCAACTTGACTTAGTAATTGAACTAAATTATTAAGTCTATACAACTTGGGTACAACAAACATGATAAATGGATTAAAGATGGTTATTCATAAGCTGATATTAATCTCGATTATGAACAGTTATTAGACCTTGATTTAGAAACGGATAACATGCTTGGGTTAACCAATAGGTATGTAGAAATTACGTGTGCTTGCTAGTTAGTTATAATAACCGGACTAAAAATTAAACTCGGATAAAATGAGTGTTAGTTGCTGCTTGGTTGCTTACTCCAGGAGTGGTAACCCTGAACTAGGTTGCGAGTTGGATCGCAGCTCTAGGATGATGTGGTAATAGTAGGCGCTTGGGTCCCCATGGAGTGCGTGGTAAGGACAAGTGGGTAGTCGATAGAGGGGATTTCGAGATCCAACGTCAATTGGGAGCTGGAGAGAAGCTGCAACGAAGTTATGTGGGGGTGTGGGCTCTTGCATAAAGTGTTACAATAGACTGTGCTCATTGATGACTGTCTATGAGGGATTGAACCGTACGAGACTACTTATTTCTTTTCTTTCTGGTAAGTACTGGAGACTTATTGAACCCCCCCTCTTCGATGTGTGATTCGCTGGGGGAAGCCTACCTATTCGTCTGGAGGGAGTAATGAGTACTCTTGTGCATGTTTTTTATTTCTGGGACGATGGGAATACTTGGTTGTTGACTTAAATTAATTAAACTTAAATTGTGCTTATTGCATTAGCCTAAGCGTGTATGACATGCGAGTATGTGCTTGATTACTATTATACTAGTCTTTGCCGCTCACTTTATATTATTTTAGGTATCGATGAGGACTCGTATGTGGATCTCCACTACAACTTTATGGGATATGGGAAAGATGAATACGAAGAGTAGTTCCGACGAGTTGGATTTTGAAAGGGGACTTTGAAAAAAAAAAAAACTAATTAAATGTTTGTTGTTTCATGTTTAAGGATGGGTGTAAACCCTTAAATTTATTTTTACCATTAGACCGAGTGCCAAATTTGTTTTCGAGTTAAGCCTAGCTCCCCACTTATGACTGTTATCTTAAAATGTTTTGAACTTTAAAATCTTTGTTTCACTCTTTCTTATGGAACTTTTATGCCTATTGATACAAGATGGTTTCTAAACTACTTATAAATTCTCTTGAACTCGATATGGTTTTACTAAAGAGTATAAACATGATTTCTTAGTTAAAATGTCATTAAACTCATATAGATATCGGAAGCCTTGCACACATCACTTGGAGGTGATGTGTGCAACGAAACAACCTCACCTTTAAGCACCATAAGGGTCGAGTCATTTCACACCCAATAATCCTATTTTTTCTTCTTATTTCGATTATTTTGACATCTTTTTCCGTCATTTTCAAAAAGACTATTTGTCAAGAGATAGATATAGAGGAAAAAACATAAATTTTTACTTATGAACATATTAAATAGACCAGATACAGATCAAGATACAAATGTAGATCAGATACAAGTAAGATCAGATGTGTTAGGTTCTCTCAATATTGGTTTTGATGATAACAAAAAAGGATTAAGTGATTACTAACAAATTTATTAATTATACAATACTTAATTTATTAAGTATGATGAAAGTTTGTGAAAGTATCAAAGTTTATGAAAATATTCTTCAAAAGAGATTCAAATCATAAAGTAATTCAAAAAGTGTTCGGAAAGTTTTTTAAGAACAGAGGAATACTCATAAGGTAACTCAGAAGATAGACATGATGAATATCAAGTAGACAACAATACTCAGAAGATAACACAGAAAGTAAATCGGCTACACAAACAAAAATCTATAATTTATGTACAATATGATGAAGATCGAATTTTCTAAGAATTCTTTATGGATTTGAAGATAGCCTAAAATTGAATGTATTTGGGTAATACATTCAAATATGTTCCACTAAGTTGGTTCAAATATCTAAGGGAATTCAAGATTACAAAGGATTAAAGTTTTAAGTTTCAACAGCAAGTTCATCTATTCAAGTTCAAGTTTATTTTCTAAACATGTCCAAAATTCAACTCAGACCTATCATAAGAAATTGATCTAATTTATCTATATAGAAGATATTAAGATTGTGTTGCAACAATATTAATGAATTCAAAAACACGAGAAGTTTAAGGACAACAAGATACAGGAATAGAAAATTTGTTTCAAGATTAAACAATATCAGAGGATGTTTATCTTTAAGCTAGAAGAAGAATTCAAATAACAGATTACGTCCAGATTTTGAAGCATGAAAATCAAGCCAGATTTTTTTACCAAACTTCAAATAATCAAATCACATCATGAAAAAAAGTATTAACGTTCAATTCTATCTTATCCATTGAAGATTTAAAATAGTTCAACAAACGTTATTAATTGCAAGGAGAAATATTGGGAACAATAGTCTATCCTTTCTTAGTCGTTGGAAGTTGAGTATATAACAAACAAAGGTCCAAATAAAGGAGACATGTGAAAAAGAGCAAGTTCTCTAATATGAGAATTTCCCCATTTTACTTGAGCAAAATATTGTTACTTTATATTTGTCATCCTTGTTCTGAAATCTTGAGGATACGTTATACTTTATTCCTCATTTGATTTGATTAGTTGTGGGAGATTATAGAGAAGTGAGAGTGTCATTTTTTTTTTCTATATATTAGTAAATAGCTTAAGTGAAGCCAGACAGGCTGAGCAGAGTGATTGAAGTCCATTGTATTTGGATAAACTTGTACTCTCATTTCTTGATTGGATATAGTGAAACATATCGGTGTGGAATATCGGGTCCCCAACTTGGAGCTGGAAGAGAGAACTGACGCTCAAGGCGGAACCTCTATAAATTGATTTTGCACTCTTCTCTTCCTTTATTTTTTGAATTTTATGTATGTTTACTTATTTGTTTTAGCTGAACATTAAACTCAGTGACTAAGTTAGAGAGAGTGACTAGTACTTTTTGAGAATTTAAGTGAACCTAATTTGATCTGAATTACAATTAATATTATTTGTGATCAAGTTTGATTGTTTACAAGTAAGATTATAAGCCATTGTAATTTTATTAATCAAGTTGTGTGATTTAGTTGAATTTTGAAAAAACATAAATTTTTATTAAATAACCAATTCATTCTCCTCTTGGTTATTCTTTTGGAACCAACAAGATCAAAATTGGATAATCTAAATAGATCTTAATTTCTTTAAACTTTATCATTTAAAAACTCATTTGAGCAATAATCTAAAAATAAATAAATATATGTGTGTGTTGGTTTATGTATATATGCTTCAAAATTGGACAATTACGTACAATCATTTGTTAATTATAATTCTAATTTAAGTCACTATTTAGCGATGCCTACCAAGTATTGTTTGCAATCTATTGTAGTAAATGATATGATCTACAAAATTCATAGTGTTTAATAATTAATAATATTCAACATAATTTTTTACCATCATTTTATAATTAATTATATAATACCTTATGGCAAAATTTGCGAAGTAGTCACTTAGTTGACTCATTCAGGGAAAAAAAAATGAGGCATCATGGATCAAATGGGGGGGAAAAAACGAAGAAGAAAGAAAAGTCAAAGTTAGGGCACTTCAACTATTATTTGTTATCTCATTTTGGGTAACGGTCAATACATGATATATGTGTGCAAAATGGTTATTATAAATAAGGCACTTGTTTCCTATCATTTTCTAAAAAGATCAAGCACCGACAAACAAACAAAGAATAATAATAATAGTAGTAGTAGTAGTAGTAAGGGATCCCAATTGGGGAAAAGAAACATGTGGGCCAATATTTTTATTTCAATGCGCTGATGATAAGGTTGAAGGATTGTTTAATGGGTAAATGGTAAAATGGGATAGAGATTGGTCGATAGCCACTCTATAATTTCTGTGGTTCTTAAATTTTTTTATGGGTCCTACATCGATGTCAAACAAGCCGAGTAAAATACATCAGCTATGCTCGTGATGTTACGTCGTTTTTTAGCAAATCCAATATTTGACAAATTTTGGGTTTTTCATATACTATATATCTATTACGGCAAAAGGTATTAGTAATTGGTCATTAATATTATTTTCTTAGAATTTTGAGTATTTGATTAATTTTGAATTTTGAATATTTATATCTAGATATTCTTAGAATCAATAGACATATAGAATATTCCTATTTGGATATTTGCAAATCAACAAATCATAATATTTATCTTTCTTTTCTTACAAGTTTTATTGTATCATCTAACAACCAAATGGCATTACCATTAGCATCCAAAAAGGATAAATCAAGTTTGAAAACCATTTTTTCTTTTGAAATAGTTTAAGAAAAAACATCCAAAAAGGATAAATCAAGTTTGAGTACCATTTTTCCTTTTGAAATAGTTTAAGAAAAAACAAACCAAGACAGAAAGTAGGAGAGTTATACATAGAATTAAGTGGGTGTATATATAAATTTTTTACATATATAAAAATTGTATCCATATGTGAGGAAAACTTTTACTGTTTCATTGACAAAATAATTCGGTCAATCATCTTATCTTTAAAACAAATATAATAACTAAGATATTAAATATTTCAATAATAAAATTATAGTCAAGTATATAAATCTAAATTATCCGATAGCCAACAAAACTAGGTCCGTTTAAAAACATAATAGGATCATAATTGTTCCCTATGTGGTCCTAAATGGCACGTGTAAACTTTAAAATGTTATTATAGATTAATGACAGAAAATACGTCAAAAAAGAAAGACAGGCTATCTTAATTTTCCCATACTCATGTGGAGCTCAATGATAGTACATACTAACACAGATAGTGTAAGGAAAGGAAAATTAGAGAAAATCATCATTACCTGATATGAAAGACATTAATAATATATAACAATGGGTACATGTATCTCCTGTCTTGCAGTAAGGATTCTCGTAACCCATAATGCCGAAGATACGGTTGAAACGGGGTACAACACAAATACTTTGCATAAAATGACTTAATATCCATCATATACACGTAAAACACATTCACCGTGATCTACCTCCTTCTATTTTCACCTAATTGGTGTGTGTGTATATATATCCCAATTTAATTGCTCCATTATTCATTTAGGATTTTGGCGAGGTGCAAGAGCTCCATATGTTCTTGGCTTTGGAATTTCTAGTGCTGACCTATTAACCCTATCATTTGATGTCCAATTTCCCTTATTACATGGAACATACTTGGTCCATCTTAATTCAGGACAACACTGTGGCTTTAAGAAAAACTTCTGGCACTCAGCAGCAGTCCTTTGATAAGGTAAATCTTTAATGCAATTCATCCTCACATCAAGTATGCGCTCTTCTATCAGCTTCCTGCATTCTGGCCCGACTTGGGTAAAATAATTATAGGAAAGTGACAAATTCACTAAATTCGGAAGCATACACACTGATTCCGGAACCGGACCATACAGCAGGTTCCGGGCCAGATTTAGGTACTGTATCTTCTCCAAACAAGCGAATGAATGTGGAATGGGTCCGGTGAGTTGGTTCGTCTCAGCATCGAACACTGTTGCGTTGTCCAGTAGACCAATCTCATACGGCAAGCACCCTGATAGATTGTTGTTGAGGAAGAGGACCTCAAGAAGAGTCTTTGCCGCCCCACCGATGGATTTCGGGATCGGACCGGTAAATTTGTTGTTGGCAAATGTGAGGTAACGTGCCGGGGTTGAACCGAAAATGTCTGGCAAATTTCCTGTGAAATTGTTGTTGTTGATAAAAATCACGTCCACGTCAAGATTGAATAGTTGTGCTGGAATTGGCCCCGTAAAAGAATTGAACCTAAGATCTAGAAATGTCAAATTGGTGGCTCCAAGGACTTGTAGTGGGAAGGGCCCCGTGTACCGGTTGTTGCTAAGATCCAGCTCGTAGAAGTACCTAGACCCAATTAAAATCAAGCAATTAATAAAGGAGGCTTTTCCCACCAGTTTCGGTTCTTGCATCGACAGTAGACACTAGACACCACAAGGCATGCAAAATGAAGCACACATACATGCATGCATGTACGGATTAAGTTAGTATATACAATGAAGTAAATAAAACAAAAAAAAAAAAATTTCCATACGTATATATTTATTTTATTGAAATACATCATTAATTTTGAAAAAAACACTTCTTCTTCTTCTTCTTCTTCTTAATTTGATCATTTTTTTTTCAGGCCTATCTTAAAATATTTTTTTTATGTGATTTAGGTCGTTCATCGAACATATTCACAAAGGATTAGTTAAGTGGAAATATCTCGATTTTTAATGTACCTTTTAAATATAGCCAAATGAAATACTTATGGTAAATTATAATACGTGCATAACAACATTAAAAAAATAATAATAATAGTTCACGTTTAGGCCGCAATAATTAATAATTTTATTTTAATTTATGAATAAGAAAATAGATAATTTTTAAAGTACCTACCATCTATTGATCCGACTATGTATTATAAAATTCTTATCATGTGCATCACACAAGGAAGTATATCATATATATTGCATATGTAATTACTAGTATCGTTTCTTTATATTACCTGAGTTTGCAGAGTATTATTGATGGGATTGATCCGGTGAAGGAGTTAGAGTTTGCATGGAAGAATACAAGATCGGGCAATTCATCAAGAAAGCCGCTGATATTAAGGTTGTTGCCGCCAAACATGTAACCGTTAAAGTCGGCTCCAGCAAGTGCCTTTTGCTTCAAATCCGGGACAGTGTCACATACGAAGCCCGTGTACTTGCAAACGTCTAGTCCTTCCCATGTTTTGGTAATGCCTTTTGGGTCGCAGGTTATTTTCTTTTTGAACTTTTGGATCACAGGATACACTATTTTCAGTCGATCGCTTAGTGGTGGTGGAGGTGGGGAGGAGGAGGAGGTGGTGGTGGACATTTTGGAGGAGGAGGAGGAGGAAGTGGTGGTGGTGTTTGACATTTTGGAGGAGGAGGAGGAGGAGGAGGTGGTGGTGGTGTTTGCATTTTGGAGGAGGAGGTGGAGAACATTTTGGAGGAGAAGGAGGTGGTGGTGGTGGAGGCGGCGGCGGCGGCGGTGGTGGTGGTGGAGGAGGTGGTGGCAGTGGAGGTGGTGTTGGCGGTGTAGCACAAATGGGTGGGGGTGGAGGTGCACAGGTACGATTAGGGGATATTGGAGGAGAGGGATGTGGCCAACCACCACTACCAATGGCTGTTCCGCCACCGTCGCCACCGTCACCAGGACTATGGGTCTGAGCCGTGGGTTTGTTGAGGAGACAGAAAAGGAAGATGAGGGAGAGATGGAGAAGCGGAGTAAAAGAGGAGAGTGTGCCCATCTTCTTAATTATTATTCTACGTTTTTTTTGGAGTGAGAGTGCGTGTGTGTGTGTTGAATGATGATGAGATTTATAATTTAGAAGGGACTCAGAAAGGTCAATTTTTCCAACCACTTTACCCCCAAGGAAGTCGATTCTTTATCGTTTTTACATTATCCGAGTAAGATAATGTATAAATAAGGGTTAGGATGAGCTTTAAAACTAATCCATAATAGTGCTTTTTAAAAATTTGCCTATGTATTTTAATTTAGTTGAGTTCTCTTTATCATTATTATTTTTTAATTATATTTGGTCAAAAACGATGTTAAATTTTTAGCCAGTCGAAAAAATTATTATTTTTATTTATTTGTATGCTATTATTATATAACTATTACAATGAGCATAACCGCATAATAGAGGTAAAATAAAATCAATGGATTGCCCCAGATTTCTACCCGCCTCCCCTCTCCTTTTTTTTTCTTTATTTTTTTCCCAATACACCAAAAAAATTATATGACCAATTATGAATAACAAAAGGATAAACAAGAAAATTGACCATAAACACGATTTTGTGTGTGCGTGTGTGTGTATATGTAAGATATATCTTATATAATATAGGAACCTGCCCACGAAACAGGAACGATCACCGACATATTACAGCTATAAATAGTTTCCTCCTGTTTTCTCGCAAAACAGTTTAAGAAAAATCCCCTCACTGCAATATATATAAAGACATGGGAGAAGATAAAAGAAAATTATGCAAATAACAAGTCGTTTATCCTTTTCATAAACACTGAAGATTAGATTTAATATATTCTTGGAATTTCAACACATAAACTAGAATTCATCAATAACAAAAAATTATAACCCTAGATTCAAGCTTTCTCGTAATCTAGACCAAAAAGGTGAAATGTTCCTATTCAAAATATTAAATTAAGTAGTAAAATAAATAACTAATACAAAAAATCAAATAAAAATACATTGTAAATGAAATTACTATTTTGACCATATTTGTTAAGTAAACGACAAAAAAAAAGAAAAAAAGAAAAGAAAAACCTATATTTGTTTAGTGATTATTAAAGGTGTAGCAGTAATTTAAGAGAGTGAAATTAAATAAGTTGCAGTCGAGAGTTACAAATCTGCCCATGTTTTACCAACTTATAACTATGTTGAAGGAAATTAGACTAGTATAAAACCAACTTTCCGGAGAGTTAGTTACTTTTGCAAAATAAAATTTTGATCTCTTTCACTAACCAATGCTTTTGAATGGAATAAGAGGAAGATCATGTTCATCTTGAAGCTTCCTATTGATTTATAATGAAATTGATCAAATTATATAACATGGATCAAGAATTTGCCATCAAATTATAATAAGTTAATCTATGTCTTCATCAATTGTAGTTAATCACTAAAATTATATTTGGAGAATGAACAATAGGATTGTTTTCTTGCAACAAATTGATGTCAATAGAGATGTAATCCCACGAATTTTTGGAAAAGAAATTAATAGGAAAAGGTAGATTTTAGTACTAAATGTTTACCTATTTTTCTATTTGAGTCTTAATATTTTATTTTTATGTTGGAGTGCTAAATTTTTTCCAACCTTTACAAACTAGGACGTCTCTATTAACTCACTAAAATTCTCCATCCATTATTGATACATGTTGAGTTAGGATTCACCGATAATAATTAATTTGATTAAAAAGACCATTAATCGTATATCAATTTATAATAATGTAAATAACAAAAACTTTGAAAAAAAAAATGAACAAAGTAAAAACCACAATATCAAACAAACTATTTTGTTTTTGGTGACCTTAATCTCATTTTTTTTTTTTTTTGTTGAGATATTGATACTGCCTTAGTTTTTCCTTTTTTTATTTCACTCATTTCCTATAACATTTTGAACTATATTTTTGGTATGATTCTGCTTTTTGAAACCTATGTCTTTTAGACTTATAAATTTTTAAACATACTAATTGCTTAAGAAAAAGTATTGTTTTTCCTTTTTTAATAAAGTACATATTTTATAATAGGTACATGGTATCCTAGAACCCATATTCACTATATAGTAGAATACAACTTTGAGGATGGATATATGGTATGAAGACTTTATACTCATACCTACCTTATAAAAGTATGTTCTTGAAAAACAATACTCATACCTTACCCTGTGACTCTCAATACCCACTTGAATCCTATCTAATTGAGTAGAATATGAGTGAGTACCTTGTATAGTAGGGTTACCTGCTCACTCCTAATTTCTATCATAAAGTTTTCCTTCTATTATTTATGCTTAAGATTAAGTTCAATTCATAAGATAAATTTTGTCAATTTTTATTTTGTTTAAATTGAAATCAGGGTTCTTCTACTTCATTTTTATTTACTATTTCTTCAAAAAAAAATTAAAGAATTTTTCTTATTTTTTTATTATCTTGTTAATTATTTTTATTTAATTGATATATATTTTAATGATATTTTATTTAAATTAATTATTATTAACCAATCATAATTGACATATGTCAATAATGGATAAAAAATTTAATGGAAAGTTTTAATTTGTACAGTTTATAAAATGTAGGGTGTGCACCAATGAATTTTAAGTGGGTACTTATTTATCGAGCTATTAATGGGGCTTAGGATAACGAGAATATTACAACAAAAAAATAATAATAACAACAATTTAATAAAGTGATCTCATATATTTCAATTTTTTTGTGAAAGTATAATGAGTGGAAACTGATTTTATTTTTGTTAAAATACTTTTTATATATTCTATATGGACAAGGTTCCAACAAAATTTTAAGATTAAAATAAAAAGAAATCGTTGTGGAATCTTCCCTCTCTGCAATTGATTATGTGCCCTTTCTCCAAATTTTTATAGTGCATAGAAAATAATGGCAATGGTGCTTGGACCTGACTGACCATCCATTAAAGAGTACATGTTGCCATTATAGTTGTGCGTTTGTCTTGTTTTTTTTTTTTTTTTCCAAAATAAATTTTGATAACAAATTAAATAAATTATAGATATTTTAGTAATAGTGTTGGTATATTACTTATCGTAAACCGAAGGGGGTAATAAGATACGAAAAGCAGATTAATGAGATGTGTTATTAAGTATAATAATATATGAGAACATTAGCAATATGTATGCACAATATCTACTCATATGAGAGTTACTAAGGAGCAAATTTAGTGAAAAAAAATATAAATATATAAATACATAAAACGTTGAATACAATTGGAATAAATAAATAAATAAATGAAAAGTGGTAAATAAATAAGAATATATTCACTGTCTTTCGTATTGCTATTGCGACTTATTTGTTAGTGGAATTTTAATTCCATTTACCCATCCACAGTAAATAAATTGCCAGGAGGGCAAGTAAGGGGTTAACAAGTGTTGATGTAGGGGTGGACAAAAATTGATAAAAATCAAATCAAATCAAAATTTATGATATTTTTTTTAATCTCAAAATCAAATCATTTAATTACTATTTGATTCGGATTAGAAAATTTTCAAACCATTAGATAATGGTTTGGTTTGGTTGGATTATAGTTTTAAAATAATTTGTAATTTAGTAATGTTATATTTATATAACACGTAAATCTCCTTGTAAAAGTACAAAATTATTTAATAATAAGTCTCAAATCATATAAAAAGTAATGAGTAAAGTCAATATTAAGATTTAAGACAACTAAAATTTTCATAACAACTAAATTTAATAATCACGGTCTCAGATCTACTAGCAAAAATGCGATCCAGGCCAAATTCGTCAAATATCAGAAATATGCTATACGGTCAATGTGGAAGCCCATGATCACGGATAGAGTTGGACAAATGGGCTATGGCCCGCGGGTCAGCCGGTTTAACCCACTTTAAAAACGGGTTAGGGCTAGCTTTTTTTAGCCCATTTAAAAGTGGGTTAATTTTACCCAACCCACTTAACCCGCGGGCCAAAGTAGACTAGCACGCGGGTTAAATGGGTTGACCCACCAACCCACTTTTATAAAAATAAAATAAATAATTATAGGGTAAATATGTATTAATGAAGGTTATTCTTGAGATTTTTTATACTTGAGATTAAATTTATGAGTTAATTATAACAAATAATAACAAATTGATGCACATGCACCATAAAGTTTTATAAAATATATTATTATTGTTTTAAATGAAATATATTATCTAATAAGTTATTTTAGAAAATTATTTTTATATAAAAGTAATTAAAATAATAATGAAATTAATCATTAATATATATAACCTTATAAAACTCTTTTTTATTATTATATCTTATTTAATTAGTATAAATAAGTTAAATGGGTCAACTTGGTCCATTTAACTCAAAAATATGTAAGTGGCTTAAAAGGGTCAAAAAGTGGGTTGGCCCGTTTAACTCACGAGCTAAAGTGGGTTGGGTTAGGCTCAGGCAATTTTGGCCAGTTTTTAAAGTGGGTCAAAATTTTTTGGCCTGTTTAACCCACGAGCCAAAGTGGGCCGGGCCGGGTTGGCCCGTTTAACCCACTTGCCCACCTCTAATCACGGATTGGTGATATGCTCGACTTGTTGTGGAATGCGGTAGTGTAACAGCCATCAAGTGGCATGCTTAGCGTAGCGAGGGCTGTGTCATTATAGAGGGAAGTTCTGGCATGAGTAAAGGCAATATTATTGGTCTGTTTAGCTAGTTTTATTGGGTTGTTTATAAAAAAATAGATATAAATAAAAAAAATTGATATTTCTTATAAAAAGATCAAATATAAATAAAATATAAATATAAATTAAACATATTTATATTATATTATTCGATACAAATATAGATACTGATAAAAATAGATCATCCAAATAGGCCCAATCTACTAGCTTGAGATTATGTTATTTCTCAAGTATGAATGATTTACTTATAATTATGAAAAAAAGGGACTAAATTTAATGAAATTTAGGTACATGACATGAATTTTGACTAAAACTCTATATAATAGGTAGATTACGGTAAAAATTTTGAATAATCAAATATTTTAATAAATATAAATTTTCAAAGTTCTTTTAACCATTATGTCATAATATAAAAAAATTTTAAGTTACAAGAAATTATTATTATATTTTTTCTAAAACAGATTGATTTGATTTTATAGATTAATTTGGTTTATCCATCTAGACCAATCATAAATTTATATATTCATTCAATTTGAAAATTTTCAAAAAAAAAACTATATTTTCAGTTTGGTTTATGGTTCGGTTCGGTTCGGTTGGTTTTTTTATCTACCCCTATGTAGAGAGGTTTATGAATTTGATATGTGCCAATTTCATAAACAAATAGTTGGTATCACTCCCCAATGGTTACTCTAAATGTGGCAGTCTGATGTACACAATATTAAAGCCTATGAATGACTTCCTTAGTCATACAAAGGCTTTCATATCATGCAAAAGGCATACAACACATTAGAGGGAACGCACCAAAGTAATGTAATTTACTTTGATGATAACTAAGAAACAAGACAAGAGAAATACTTAACATAAGACATAAGAAAGGTCAATTACAATTCTTAGGGGCATACTCCTATTAATGTCTTCAGGATTATACAAATACATTTCCTAGTAATCTCTCAAAACATTAGCATATCATATATAATTCATAAGAAATTTCATAAAAGTAAATCCATCATATGCTTCCAATTCTTCCACAAGAGCTCAACATTCGCCAACGGTTTCCTTAATATTTCGATCCTTGAACGAAACCATAAATATACGTGTTTCAACAAAAACCCATGGGGGTGTAAGCTTACAACGAGCTTAGTGAGATATTCCCTTTTTATTTGTACCGTGGTTTCAAACAGGTTTATTAATTTTCACGCATATGCTATGCATGCTATGTAATAAAAACATTGATGCGATCTTGCAAACCCTTGGCGTAGAAACCCTAGGACCCAAACAATTCACAGATTAATTTCAAACCCTAGGATCATCTTAAATAGGCCAATACGCAACTAGACTTAAATTAGACCTGCCAATTGAAACCACAGCTATAAAAAAATCGTAACTTGACCCTAAACACTCATGTTTAATGGAACCACAGTTATCACAAGAAAGGAGTTTGACCCTAATCACACCTGTTGATTAGAACCAAAACTATAAAATGACTTGTTCTTATCACAAGAACAAATAAACTCTCACCAATGAAGAATTCTCTCAAAGAGAAATATTCATTTACTCAATAACAATAATAATCTTTCCATTGCAAAGCCAAAACCTTATTTGTAAAACATAAAAGGAAACTAGAAAGACATAAAAGAATAGACCTGTCCTAAGAGGAACGCCAACGGCCTTAAAAGGAATGTGGTAGTGTTGAAATAACATAAACAAAAATAAAATATTTGCTAAGACAAAATGGCTAACAGTGTGAGGGGATATGCCGGTGGCATAACATGATAGGCTGGCGATGTAAAATCAAAACCAGCGGTTGTACTATGCTGGAAGTATTCGTAGCTTTACAATTAAGGCTAATTGGGAAGGCTGGCTTGTTTTCCACTTACGCTAGCTGTGTTGGCCTTTTAGGCCTATGGCGTACATGGTCGGTGTAACGCCATAAAATAAGGCATTATAACCCACCGTATGTCCTCTCTTGAAAAGGATACATTAAGGCTCTCATACCCATAAAAATTCAAATATCACCTGTAAACTCACATAAGGTATCTCATAGAGTACTCAACACAAACTGTATAACTTGGAACATATTTTTCTGAATAAAATTCTTATTTAAAACAACCATATAAGTTGGAATACCAAGCCAACTAAACCAAACCACAATTTAGATAAAAAAAACATTCTTTATAACCTAGAACTTCCTACAACAATCTATTCCTAAAGTATTTACATAAAATATAAAACATAAAAAACATAAACAGATAATTTTCAAGTCTTCAATATATCTAAACACTTCTCTTCTTCCATGAACCTGTAAATTGCAAATTTAACTCTCAGCTGGGTAGTTAGGTCCACTATTGCTATCCTTTCGATCAAATATCATATCATAACCCGAAAGATCATATACGATGTCTTCATCACCTATACCTGAAATTTTAAAAAGTGAGTTGAGAAGCTTAGTACAATAACTCCAATTCTTAAAAGCAAATGAAAATACACACGCAAAAGGTATATATATCAAATGCAGTTAGTTTAATTGTCACGCCCCAATGGGTACCCTAAATGTGGTAGTCCGCCACCTACGGTATTAAAACTTAAGAATGACTTCCCAAAGTCATGCGAAAGTTTTCAACACCATATGTAAGGAATTTATCACAACAATAAGAGACACCAGTGGGATGTATAGTTCGAGATAGTAAATATAACATACAAGAATCTAAATAATCATCCAATTTATCATTAAGAGAACA
Source organism: Combretum micranthum (assembly GCA_024138025.1). Taxonomy (NCBI): domain Eukaryota; kingdom Viridiplantae; phylum Streptophyta; class Magnoliopsida; order Myrtales; family Combretaceae; genus Combretum; species Combretum micranthum. The sequence goes on from JAMXBD010004718.1 coordinate 23,771, forward strand.
TAATCCTTACATCATCTTAGTGGTTTTCCCCTATAATTCTTTAAACAATCATAATATCAACTTAATCTTTCTCACAACAAAATAATACTAATACCAAAAGACATTAATGGATATTTAAACTAAGATCTTCAAAAGATATGCAGAAGCTTTTCTAAAACATCATCCCTCTCGAGTATATGAAGCCTTCGGGCACAAAAGATATAGTCCTGTTACAACAAAGGTTTATCGGAGTATAAGCATAACTAGCTTAGTGAGAATACTCCTGAATCAACGTATTTGTATAAATAATTTCAAACAAGTTATTAAACAAGCATGTGAATGCATCAACCAAGTGATCAAGCAATACATATGATTTATCGGAAATCATATGTTTGAATGGATTTACCCCTCCATTCAGGGTTAGGTGTTCCAGGCTTTTTAAAACCCATCTTTAAAATCCAACTCATGTAGTTTATTTCAGGTGCCTACTCGCCCATCTCAAAATAGTTCTTTCAAGCTCCTAATCGCCCATCTTAAAATAATTTTTTCAGGCTCCTACTCGCCCATCTTGCAGATTTCTGGCTACTGCAAACCTTGCTACTATACTCTTATCCCATCGAGTATAGTAGCTCATGCAATGAAAGAAACTACATGATATGCATGAATCAATTAACATAATTCATAGTATATGATTAGAGTAATTTAAAGGTGATCAAAGAATTTACACACACTCCAACAAAATAATAGTAAAACATAAGTTAATTAACAACGATTCTTGTCTCAGTATGCTTAACATTTTTTCAGCCAATATTATCATACATAATTCATTTTCATCTTTTCCTACTTCTAGTGCCTCTCGCTACAAGCACAACCAAGTACGTAAAAAGGTAGGAAATAAACCCACTTGGCCATGGGGATCTATCTTTCTTACGAATGAGTCGAAGGTAAATCCACTAATCAAACTAATCCTCCGGGTATGAATACTCCTCTTCGGGATTACTTAATCAAGAAGAATACTCATAATGAATATTTCTTATTGATTCTATGATACTTATAAAAAACTATATCATAAGATTGTTAAAATTCGTATAAAAGGTAATTCCAACTTAAAATGGTCATAACTTGGTCATTTTAACTTGAAATTGAGCAAATAATATACCGTTTTCTACCTACTCGAAAAGATCTATCCATTTCTAAGGTTATTTTTTCCATAAAAAGTAATTTGGGTTGGAAAATACTTTGGTACATAATAGTTACGAATTTATAGTTTACAAAATATTATTTTTCCAAACTTTATTTTACTAAAAAATCCTTAAGCAAAATATATGGATATATATATATATATATAGTTGAAAAATGCTTTGAACATATATAGACACTCATAGTGTATGGATTATTTTCGTAGTGTTGTCTCAATATTGATATTTCATAAACAATTTGTCTTTGATGGTTTTAAAAGACAAACTTTTGAGAATTTCTCCTTTTTGATTTGTTTAGAAAAGTATATTTGAGTGGTTATGAGTAAATGTTTTCTTATTATAATTTTATTTTCTCACTTTTTAAAAGTAAATTCACTTTCAAAATTTTGGTTTTTTAAGTTATCTACTAACTCTATTTTTAGTGATTGAAAAAAAATAAGCTTTTCAAAATATCCTTTAAGTTTTTTGATGTGGTCAAATATTTGAAGTTGTATTAAATGTATGTTTTCTTTTTATTTTTATATCGTTTCTCTTCTTTAGAAAATAGATATACCTTTAAAACTTTACTTTCTTGGAAAATTTTATTTTTCTAAGTTGGTTTTCAAAATAGTGAGTTGACTTTATCTTGGTTTAAAAAACTTGTTTTATTCTTAATATTTGTTAAATGATAGAATAATTCTCTAAGATAAGTTTATAAGAAAAGCTTTTTTAATAAAGAATTGTTAACATTAGAACTTAGCAAAATTTCATTTTAATTTTGAAAAGAGAATAACAACATATAAAAATTATGTTTTGAAGAGGCTTTCTTAGTAGGTGATTTTCAAAATCGATAATAACCCTACTTAAGTCTTATAAAGGATATGGTTGAGTTAGAATCCTTCAATGCCAAAAATTCTTTCTTTATGAAGTATTAAGTTTCGATTTAGGAAAGAAATGAGTTCCTTTTCTTATTTTGAGAAATCTACATTACTAATTCTTCTAGAATTTATGATTAGCTTATCCTGGAAAAAGTTTATTAAAAAAAAAACTTAGATCTTTTGTTAAAAATTCCTTTTGTTAAGAAATATAGTTTACTTTTCTTTATTTAAAAAAGAACCAATTTTTATTTTTATTTAAGACAACAACATTTTAATCATGCATGAATATGATTATGTAGCAATGTAAAAGTAAAAATAATAGATAATAAGATAGAAAGAAATACTTGTAAGTAAATAAACATAATAAAATAGTTAGGCATTGGGAACCTTAGCTTCATCAAGGTATCTCGATCATGTATTGGGAGCCTTAGCTTCATCAAGGCAACCCGTGACTAAGAATAAACTAGTCCCAAAAGAAAAAAAAAGAAGAGGGAAAATTGTTTTGACTTGATATGGACAAGTCTAAGACTAGAAAGACTAGTTTTAATAAATTGCATAAAACAAGTAAATAAATAAATTACAAGACATGAAAATAAATAAATAACAAATGAGCTTATATTCTCTAAATATATATACATAGTATACATAATACTATATAAGTTAGATTAGAGCAAAGATAATAACAATATTAACAACATAATAACATAATGTAAAATAGGAACATGAACAAAAACAAAACATGAACATATTGTTGCTTCTTTAACTCATATGAGTCTAAGAAACATACACTAAGCTCATGCTAAGTTGTATGAACATGATAAATAATATAGGTAGGATTTTTATTTAAGGTTTAATGGAGGATTTTGAAAGAGATGAATGGGTTTTATTGTTTTTCTTGAAAAGTAGAAATTGTAGAGAGTATTTTGAGAGAGAATGGTTGGAGAGAGATTTTGAGAGAGTATTTTGATAGAGTTTTGTTATGAAAAATGGATGTGTGAAAGAATGAAAGAGGAAGGGTGTATTTATAGAATTTTTGGAGTGAATTTTTGATGTAATAAAATAAATTGAAAAAGAAATATTATAGAGAAAGAGAGAAGGGGCCGACGCATAAAGGAGGGAGAGAGGAGGATTTTTTATTTGTTTTGTAACTTTTTTGTAAAAAAAAAAGAAATAATGCGTAAGGTTTGATGTGAATAAAGTTGTATTAGAAAAATAAAAAGTAAGAAAATAAGTATATGGGTAGTAAGAAATAGGTGTAAGAAAAAGTAGAGATAGTCAAATAGTAATGAATAGTAGAAATAGTACTATGAATAGTTGATTAGACATATAAAATATCGGTAGTAATAAAAATACGCATAAATGAGCTATATCTGTTATTTTTAATTACCGAAAAATTCTAAAACTGATATTTTTGAAATCCTTGTTTAATTACGAGTCTTCTAGTGTTATTGGAATATTTTATTATTCCGAGCTCCGGGACACCCTTTTCAGGAACTGACCCTGATTGGGTCCGAACGACACTCGAAATTCGCAAATATGATATTTTTATGTTACCTTATATTATTACAAACTATTTTAAGCCATTAACTTAATTTCGTTTTCTGGGGTTGGGGAACACGGGATTGCCGGAGTTGAAATTATTTGATTGTCTTAACCTTTGTTGACCTTTGAAACTCCGGTTTGACTAGGGTTAGGATTTAATCCAACTTTACCCTAGAAATTGAGGGGTTTAACTCAGGGATGGGATAGGTGGTTCTTTTCATGTTTGGATTTTTGTGCCTAATGATTAATGAATCTTCTCTTATGAAATTCCGTGATCGAAATTAGTTTAAGGTTTGGTTTTAACATGGGTCAAACTCTAGGGTTTCGATTCGGTATTCCAAAATCATTCTCGAAAAATTCGGGGGCTTACATTAATGCAAGCAATCAGTTTGTAATCTTTTTATAGTCAAAAAATTAACACAGTTCAGAACTATGTATACTTTAATCCTAAACTCGAAGTAACTCATACTCCTCTTAAAAAACAACAAACTCTTTGAAAATAAGATAATTATATACATATATGGATGAATGAGTACTCCCCAAACATCCCAGTTTCTGTCACACCTCATAAGGTATCCTAAACGTAACAGCCCGCCACATACTATATAAGACTCACGAAATCCCTATTCGAGCCTTTCGGAAGTCTTACATAGATGTAAAGCGTCCTTTTACGACAATAGAATACTCAATCAATGGGGTTAAGAAGTTTAATGCGGCATTCACTAGCCATAGATAATAAATCAAAACGCATTTATATATATATATATACATTACAAAAGTCTAAGGGGCATTCCCCCGCAAAATAATATCAAGTCCGATTACAGTCGTCCAAAGTCCTTTAGTTTCCAACGGAAGTCTAAACAAAAGCGAAGTAAACTTCTAAGGGAAACTCCTATCTCCGGTACCTGAGCTGTGGCTTGCCTCGGCCTAAGCCAAATGAACTCGTGCTGCAACAAATAAAAGCTATAGAGGCGTAAGCTAACTAGCTTAGTGAGTAAGAACTTCCGTATCACAATTAATACAACTCATTCAAACAAGTGATTATTCACGCAAATGGATGCATCGGAAAAATGAGTTCAACAAACATATAACCAGCCGTAAAATCATATGTGGATGGACTTGCGCTCTCCATCCCGGGTTAGTAGATTAACGAATCCTGCGGTGCGACGCCGTTTAAGCTCACGGTCAACTAAACAATAATTCGTTTTATGGATCACGATTAACCAAAATATTCCTTTTATGGATCACAATTAATCAACATATTCGTTTTATGGATCACGAAAAACCAACCAATGCTAATGCTCCATCCCCGTCGTGATATGAATGAGTCTAATTATAATTAGAGTCGAATATATATTAATTCAATTCTTTTAGGTAACCAACAATTATTCGTAGACAATCAATATAGAATGCTAGCTAATCAAGCAATAGCTTAACACCCGGTTTCGATATTTCTTAAATTCAACTTCACACATCAACAACAGACAAGTATATAATTCCCATATAGCCCATCATGCATAATCATCTTTTATCTTTACCTAAACAACTAATGCCACTATCATTACAAACAGAAGCAATAATTGAGAGCGGAAGTAGTACTCACTCGGCCATGGTTCGTCGGTTTTTTAGTAATAGTAATCGGGTGGTAACGTATCATCTTGCTCGGGATCACCTACCAAATAAGAATAATCTAATAAGAATCTCATCACTAAACTAATTTAAACTACACATCCAAACTACACAAATTCGGAATTCTCGCTATTTGCGGAAGCTCCGACTTAAAAAGGCCATAACTTGGTCATTTTAACTCGGAATTTCACAAAATTTATATCGATATCTATCTACTTCAAAAGATCTATCTATTTCTAGTATTATTTTCAATTTTTTAAAACATTAAGGTCACGGAACAGTGGGATCAGTTCTGTTCTGTAACTTTTCCAATTCCGAAAAATTATTTCACATTTGATAAAAATGTTCCTAGTTGATGATTCATGCATAGATGGTATATGAATGAATTCCTAATATGAATATCATGTAATGAGCTCAATATATGCATGGTTTTGATGATCTTTGATGATGAACTTCTTATGAACTTCTATTTATTAAGAATTCTATGATGATCACTTATGCAAGCTATTCTTTCCAACCTTACATTTCCTAGGGTTTTTGTGATTTTATTCTTGGAATTTACTTACCATCTAAGTAAAATGAGTTCTCAACATCTATATTAATGATGATCTTCATTTATGCATAAAAATCCACATTTTTCATTGGGTAAATATGTTTTTAAACAAGCTACTCACAAAAATCGAATTTTGTAAAATTTCCTTTTCTTGCATTTTCTTTATGAGAAAACTTGTTTAATGCATCAAAAATTGAAGCTTCATTATACCTATTATCTAAAGACTCCATTTAGCTCATAAAACATGCCATCTAAGCTTGGATACTAAGTGTTTATGTAGGCATCATCCTAAAATACGAATTTGACCATTAATATTTATACCAATATTTTTCGTTCTAGTCTTCACTACTTGTTTTACATTTTTCTTATGCCTAAACTCATCTAAACTTATGAAAATCACTCCTTAAGGACATCTATTACATATACCTTCCATTTTCTATGAAAAATATGAGTTTTAAAGTGGTTTTGGTGGTCTTTAAATTAGGGTTCCAAAATCATTCGAATTTTTAACTAAACATTTCTAACCAAATATTTTCTTTTTCAAGTTTCTTGTCTTCTATACATGTAGATCTACCATCTAACCTATCTATACATAAACAAGGCTACATTTTTATGATCATCAATGCATGAAAATCAAAATAATATATGAACATAAATATAGATGAAGATGTGGATGTCTAAACATTAGATCTACTAAGTATAATGCATGAATCATGAGTTTCATGGCATGAACGTAAATATCTATGCGTGATCTCTACTCTACATGCATGAGCAAGGTGATATTTCAACAAAAACTCATTTAAACACAAGATCCATATCTTGTGATGGCTTGATATTCTTGTACAAGTGTTTTCATGTCTCTAGCATATGCTCATTGGGATTAAATGTGAAAACACACAAGAATAGCTTTGCCATTGCAAGAACAAAGCTTAAAATCATCACATTAATGGAGATTTGGAGATGAAAAGAGACTAAATAAGCTTGTGAGTGTGTGTGTGTGTCACAGCACATGAGGAGAGAAAGAGAGAGTTTTCAACCTTTGAAGAAAAAATGAAAGAGTGAAAATGAGGAGAAAGAGAGAAAATGAGCTTATATATTACATGCATTAGGGTTTTAGTTGAATAGAATTGAGTAAAATAAAACAAATGAGAGGGAAAAATCGGGGGGGGGGGGGGGGGGGGGTGGGGGGGGGGAGGGAGGAGGGGGTGTGGGGGACGCGTGGCCATGGGGGAAGGGTTGTGTGTGTGTGTGTTTGAAATTTGATAATTTGTATTTTATGTAATTAAATGTAATAATTAAATAGGAAACAAAAATTCTTGGAAAAGAAATTGTAATGAGTAGTTGTAAGGATGTAAGAATAGGGTATGGGTAGTGTGTAGTGTAGGTTGTACTTGTGAATAGTAGACAAGACATCTACTTTACCGGTTGTAACGAAAACACGGGAAAAAGCTATAACTGTAATATTTATAATCCGGAAAATTATAAAATTGATATTTTTGGAATCCTTATAAAATTACGATTCTAATGAATATTCCGGAACATTTTTCTGAGTTCGTGGTCCCAGGGAACGCTTTTCCGTAATTGAGCTCGGGAAGGCCCGAAATTGAAAAATTCCCGAAATTAAAACTTTCAAAGGTCTAAAATATACTTTAGGATGATAATTCATATTCATTTACTTTATAAAACTTCTTTTATTATGAAACCGAAGGAAAGCCGGATTTAGGATTCCTAAGCTTCTCTCACTAAATTTAAACTGAGCTGGATTAGGGTTTCGCTTTTCAACTCTCGGGGTTTTCTTAACTATTGAGAATATCGGTGTTTATAGTTTCCCCCTCATTCTACCGAAATCATATCAAAGTACGAGTCTACTAGGGACAACCCTACACTAAGATCATCAGGGTTGTCACGCCCCATAGGGGTATCCTAAACGTCACAGTCCGCTACATACCATATAAGACTCTCAAATCACTATCCAAGTCTTTCGGGAGTCTCGTATAGATGTAAGGCATCCCTTTATGATAATAGAATACTCTATTCAACGGAGTTAAATAGCGGCATTCGATAACATTAGATAATAAATCAAAACGCATATGTAATAGGTTACAAAGTCTAAGAGGCATTCCCCCTCAAAAGAATATTTAAAGGTCATTACAGTCATTCAGAGTCTTTTGGTTTCCTGTGGAAGTCTAAACAATTTGAATACAACTTCTATAGGAAACGCCTAGCTCCTGTACCTGAGTTGTAGCCTGTCTCGGTCTAAGGTAAATAAACTTGTGTTGCAACAAATAGAAACTATAACGACGTAAGCTAAACTAGCTTAGCGAGTGAAAACTTCATGATCACAATTATAACATATCAATTAGATAAGTAATTAAGTAGACATATGATATGCATCAAACACGTGAATTCATCAAACATATGACTAGCCGAAAATCAAATGTGGATGGACTTGTGCCCTCGATCCCTAGTTAGCAGATTAACGAATCATGCGGTACGACGCCGTTTGGCTCACGGTCAACCAACTTATAATTCGTTTTATGGATCATGATTAACCAACATTTACACCGTTTAAGCTCATGAAAAGCCAACAAATGCTAATGCTCCATCCCCATCGTGTTATGAATGAGTTCAATTTCATCTTCAATTCCGGATAATCAATTATACCATTTCTTTTAGGTGACCAATCAATATTCACAGATAGTCAATCCTAGCTCATTTATACAAGCAATGATTAATCACCCGGCTTCAACATTCTTTAATTTCCACTTCACATAACAATAACAAACATATATAATTCCCATTCAACCCCATCATGCGTATTCATTTTATCTTTGCTAAGTAACTAATGCAACTATCATTACAATCACAACAATAATTAAAATCAGAAGTGATACTCACTCGGCTATGGTTCGCCAGTCTTTTAGTAATAGTAATCAGTGGTAAGAATTCGTCGGTTTTGGGATCACCTATCAAGGAAGATTACCCTAATAAGTACTTTATCACTTAACTAATCCAAGCCATAAATTAGAACTAATCAAAATCGTAATTTCGCTATTTACGGAAGTTCTGACTTAAAACGGCCATAACTTGGTCATTTTAACTTGGAGTTTCGTAAATTTTATATCGATTTCTATCTACTTCGAAAAATATATCTAATTCTAGTATTATTTCGAAGTTTTGAAAACATTTAGGTCACGGACTAGAGGGATCAGATCTGATCAGTAACTATTTCCATTTCTGAAAGAGAGTTTTGTACTTGTTTGAAATGTGTATTTGATAATTTAAGTATATATGAAATATGAATGATTTCCTAACATGAATGACATGTCATGATTTCAATGTATGCATGATCTTGATGATTTTTGCCAAAGAAAATTTTAGAACTCCTTAATTTTACAAAACTTCAACAATAACTACTTCTTGAAAATCTAGTTTTCTAACTTTGACATCACACTAGTGTTTTGGATTTCATTCTTAGGAATTTCTCGTTATCTTAATTAAAATTGAGTCTTCATAACATATACTACCTAAGACCTTCATTTTTAATAAAATTTGCATTTTACACTTTGCAAGTATGTTTTCAAATAGGATTTACTCAAAAATCGAATTTTTAGAAATCCACTTTTTGAATGATTCATTTGGGAAAAACTTGTGTAATGTATTAAAATTTAAGACTTTACTATATCTACTACCTAAGGACTTCATTCAATACCTAAACCTTTCAATTTGAGCTTAAATAATAGGTGTTTCCATAGGCATCATCCAAACTAGATTAATCTCATTAAAATAGGATTCTACTTCTTGTTTTACACATTAATCTCATCAAAACTCATTCAACTTATAAAAATCACTATTTAATGATATCTATTACCTATACCCTTCATTTTTCACATAAAACTTGAGTTTTAAAGTTGATAAAGGGTTTTTAAAATGGAGCTTTGAAGTCATGCGAATTTTCCTTTGAACATTTCTAACAAAAACTTTTCCTTGTTAAGTTCTTTGTCTTATCTACATAAAGATCCACTAACTACCACATTTATATACACAAGACTAAATCTTTATGAGTATTAATGCATGAAAACAAAAAATATCTATATGAACATGAATGTCAAGTATAATATGAGTGTCTAAGTACTAGATCTACTACTTATAATGCATGAAAAGGAGTTTAAGAACATGAACCCATATTTTTATGCAAGATCTCTACTCTTACATGCATGAACATAATAATATCTCAACAAAAAACTCATCAAACACAAGATCTACTCTTGTGATGGCTTGGTATTCATGTATTAGTATTTTCTTATCCCTAGCAAATGCTCATGGGGATTTAAGGGGAAAATACACATGAATAATCTTGCCATTACAAGATTTAGTAGGAAAGCTTAAGAATCATCACCTAAAAATGGATTTGGTGAAGAAATGAGAAGAAATGAAGCTTGATGTGTGTGTGTGTGATGGTGGTGGTGGTCACGGCAACTAAAGGGAAAGAAGAGAGGGTTTTGAAATTTTTGAACAAATGAAATGAAAGAGAGAGAAAATTAAAGGACTATATATATTAAGTGAATTAGGGTTTGTTTTGTATTAAAAAAGGAGAAAAATAAAACAAATTAGGGAATAATTGGGGGGATATGCGTCGACCATCTTGAGTGAGAGAGAGGGAGAGATTTGAATTTGTTTGAAATTATAATTTATGTAATAAAATGTATTAAATGTTATAATTTATTTATGAGACAAAAATTTCTTGGAAAAGAAAATATAATGAGTAATTGTAAGGATGTAAGACTAGGGTATAGGTTGTGTGTGTTGTAGGTTGTACTTGTGAATAGTGATAAATAGTAGACAAGACATCTACTTTACCGTAATAAAGAAAATAACGAAAAAAAAGGCTATAACTGTAATTTTTATAACCCGAAAAATTAGAAAACTTATATTTTTGAAATCCTTATAAATTTTTGGTTCTAAAGAGTATTCCAGAATATTTTTCTGAGTTTCTAATTCTGGGCTCATTTTTCCGTAATGGAGCTCGGGAAAGCCCGGAATAGAAAATTTTCTGAAATCAAACTTTCTATAGTTTGAAATATATTTTAAAACAATATTCACATTAAATTATTTTATAAAAGTTCTTTCGATATGAAACCGAAGGAAAGCCGAATCTAGGGTTTCTAAGTTTCTCTCACTAAGCTTGAACTAATCTGTTTAAGGTTTTGTTTTTCGGTTTCGAAGTTTTCTTGACTACTAGAAAACCGGGGGTTACAAAGGTGCCTCACCAGTGTCACCGTCTGCCAGGTCCTTACTGGTTAAAGCCAAAAACACAACCAAGTAGACAATCATTAAGCAAATAGTATTAGGTTTATTATGAAATTCTGTTCTTACAACCAATCAAGTAATACTAAACTTACAAGCAAAAACAATAAGCAGAGATTGATCGTACCTTTCTCAATTTTAGGAATACAACTTAAATCCTTAAATTCGATATAACAACAACAAAGACAATGTTGAACTCCACAAACTCCTATATTAACACCAACAACAATTCCACAAACTCCAAATATCTTATTACAGCATATATACATCCATCAACAAAAATAAACACTTTATCAATATATCCTATCATATATGAATTCTCCAAAAACTCTAACCTGACGAGGAATCTCCGATATCTGCACTGTCTACTCCATTCAAACTCCACGAAAATCCTCAGGAATAATAACGAAACACACAAAACTCCATAAATACCAAATATTTCACAAAAACCCTAGATTTGCATATCAACAAGAACGTATAAGGATTTTTTAACTCGTATTTTGTTTGAATCCATTATAGAGGAGATAAACTTACTGATTTAGATTGCTAAAACTCGACTTGCATTCACCAATCATGATCCCACAAGGATCTTCATGTAAAAAGCAACCAAAACCCTAAGAGATCATGCATAAATCCGAGAAAACAGTTGTAGATGGATTAGGATCACTCACCTTTGATCAAACTTGCCTTAAGATGAAGCCTTAATACTTGGATATCAAGAATAGATCCTACATGCTCAGAAGAAGAAATAAAGCGAAGGAGAAATGTATGTAAAAAACTACTACTCATGCTCGCGTTTTTATAGAATTTCACTCTTACGCGGAAAATATGATATTTATGCCGATAGCTTTCGACTCTGGCGTTAGACAATAATGCTTCTAATCCAAATCAACGCTAACAAATACACATACACACTACGGCGTTTGACTCTAGTATAAGAAAAATTGTCACTATGGACATCCTATGCAGGTCTACGCCGGCGGCGTACTCCTTTCAAAAGGCGGCGTTGCATTTGCAAAAAATTACAAAAGTTCCAAATTTTCATAATTCGTTCCTAAAACAAAATTAACTAAACTTAACTTGTTTTGTGGCTTTGATATAAGCTTATATATATATATATATCATGAACCATTTATCTTCTTTTTATCTTATTTTTCTATGTGTTACATCTCTCCCCTCCTTAAAACGAACTTTCGTCCTCGAAAGTTTACTTGGATTATAGGAAAAACTCAGGATATCTAGCTCTCATGTCCTCCTCTACCTCCCAGGTTGCTTTACACTCCATCTGATTAGTCCATTGTACTCTCACATATCTGATTACTTTGCTTCTCAAAGTCTTCTCTTTAGTATCCACAATCTTCATCGGCTTTTCAACTGTCGCAAGATTCGACTATAATTCAAGCGGTTCCAGAGCTACTATCTCATCCGAATCTCTGACATACTTTCTGAGCATGGACATGTGGAATGTTATGCATCCCTTCCAAATCAGGTGGTAAAGCCAATCTGTAAGCCATGTCACCTACCCTCTCTAGGATCTCATATGGTCCCATATATTGAGGATTTAACTTCCCTCTCAATCCAAATCTAAAAACTTCCTTGTTGGTGATATCTTCAGCAAAACATGCTCACCCACTTGAAATTCTAAGGGCCTTCTTCGTTTATCTGTGTAGCTCTTTTGTCGACTTTGAGTAGCTTATAGTCTTTATTTAATCAAACTAACCTTGTCAATTGCATGCTGAACCAATTCTGGTCCTAATAACTGTCTTTCGCCCACTTCATCCCAATGAATAGGTGATATACATTTCCTTCCATAAAAGCGCTTCATACGGAGGCATGCCAATCGATGCTTGATAACTGTTGTTATAAGCAAATTCCACTAATGGCAAATGCTCATTACAACTTCCTTTGAAATCCAATATGCATGCCCTCAACATGTCTTCTAATGTCTGGATGGTCCTTTTAGATTGCTCGTTTGGTTGAGGATGATAACCAGTACTGAAGACAACCTTTGTATCCAAAGCTTGATGTCGACTTTTCCATAATCTCCCTACAAATCTAGTATCCCTATCTGATATGATGGTTACAAGCACTCCATCTAGTCTCATAATCTCCTTAATGTACAACTGTGCTAAACGCTCTAACTTATACCCAGCCTTAATGAATATAAAGTGAGCTACTTTTGTAAGATGATCCATAATGACCTAAATCGAATCAAACTTATCTCTTGTCTTGTGTAAAGAAGAAACAAAATCCAAAGAGATATGTTCCCACTTCCATTATGGTATAGGCAAAGGTTTCAACTATAAACCCCAGAATCTCAGTAGTTAAGAAAACCCCGGAGTTGAAAAGCGAAACCTTGATCTGGTTTAGTTTAAGTTTAGTGAGAGGAGCTTAGAAATCCTAAATTCAGCTTTCCTTTGGTTTTATAATAAAAAAGTTTTATAAAGTAAATGAATATGAATTATCATTCTAAAGTATATTTTAGACCTTTGAAAGTTTTAAATTCGAGAATTTTTCAATTTCGGGCCTTCCGAGCTCAATTACGAAAACGTGCCCCGAACCACGAACTGAAAAAATGTTCCATATACTCATTAGAACCGTAATTTTATAAGGATTCCAAAAATATTAATTTTATAATTTTTCGGGCTATAAAAATTACAGTTATAGCTTTTCCCGTGTTTTTGTTACAACCGTAAAGTAGATGTCTTGTCTACTATTCACAAGTACAACCTACACTACACTACCCATACCCTATTCTTACATCTTTACAACTACTTATTTCAATTTTCTTTCCCAATGAATTTTGTCTCTTAAATAATTATTACATTTTAATTACTTAAAATACAAATTATCAAATTTCGAAACACACACACATACACACAAGCCAAATGGTCGGCAAACCCCCAAATTCCCATCCCCCCCCCCCCCCCCCCCCCCCCCCCCCCCCCCCCCCCCTTCCTCTCCTTTTTTTTCCCTCTCCATTTGATTTGTTTTTACTCAATTATTTCAATTAAAACCCTAACATATCCAATATATAAGCTAATGTTCTCTCTCTCTCCTCATTTTTCACTCTTCTAAAAAAATTACAAGGTTGAAATCCTCTCTTCTCTTCCCTAGCTTGTGCCGTGACCCACACCATGCACACACACACTCACAACTTTATTTTTCCCTTCTTTTCATCTCTAAATCTCCATTAAAGTGTTCATTTCAAGCTTTATTCCTCCCAAATCTTGTAATGGCAAGATCATTCTTGTGTGTTTTCCACCATTAATCCCAATGAGCATGAGCAAGGGACATGAAAACACTACTACAAGAATCTCAAGCCATCACAAGAAGTGGATCTAGTATTTGAATGAATTTTTGCTAAGATATCCTCTTGTTCATGCATGTAAAGTAGAGATCTTGCATATATATTGATATTCGTGCCATAAAGTTTATGATTCATGCATTATATTTAGTAGATCTAATGTTTAGACATCCACATCTTCATCTACATGTATGTTCATATAGTTATTTTGATTTCCATGCATTGATGATCATAAAAATGTAGGCTTGCATATGTATAGATGTGTTAGATAGTAGATCTCCATGTATAGAAGGCAAGAAGATTGAAAAAGAAAAGGTTTTGTTAGAAATGATTTGTTGGAAATTCGGATGGAATTAGAACCCTACCTTAAAGACCACCAAAACCACTTTAAAACTCATTTTTCATAAAAATTGGAAGGTATATGTAATAGATGCCCTTAGATGAGTTTAGGCATGATAAGAATGTAAAACAAGTAGTGGGGATAGAATGAAAAATATTGATACGTGGATTAATAGTCAAATTCGTAATTTAGGTCCATGCCTACATGAATACCTAGTATCTAAGTCTAAATTGGATGTTTTATGAGTTAAATGAAGTCTTTAGATAATAGATACATTGGAGCTTCAAATTTTAATGCATTAAACAAGTTTTCTCATAAGGAAAATGCAAGAAAATGAAATTTCAAAAATTCAGATTTTTACAAGAAGCTTGTTTAAAAACATGTTTACCAAATGAAAAATGTGGATTTTTATGCTTGAACGAAGGCCATGATTAATATAGACTTTGAGAATTCATTTTTATTTAGATAACAAGTGAATTTCAAGAATAAAATCAAAGAAACCCTAGGGAATGTAAAGTTAGGAAGAATAGCTTTTTAGAAATAACCTTTATGGAATTTTATAACAATTAGGAGTTCATAAGAATTGATCATCAAAAATCATCAAGACCATGCATATATTGAGTTCATTACATGACATTCATGTTAAGAATTCATTCATATACCATTCATCCATGAATCATCAACTAGGAACATTTTTATCAAAGGCAAAACAATTTTTCGGAATCGGGAAAGTGATAGAACAGATCTGATCCTACTGTTCCGTGGCTTTACTATTTAAACTTGAAAATAATATTAGAAATAGATAGATATTTCGAAGTAGATAGAGATCGATATAAAATTTGCGAAATTCCGAGTTAAAATGACCAAGTTATGGCCGTTTTAAGTCGGAGTTTCCGCAAATAGCGAGAATTCCGAATTCATCTAGTTTAGATGCATAGCTTGGATTAGCTCAATGATGAGAATCTCATTAGGATTATTCTTATGTGGTAGGTGATCCCGAACAAGACGACACCCTACCACCCGACTATTACTACTAAAAAGATCGGCGTCCAATGGCCGAGTGAGTACTACTTCCACTCTCAATTAATGTTTGTGATTGTATTGATTAGTGGCACTAGTGGTGTAGGAAAAGATAAAAATGGATATGTATGATGGGGTATATGGGAATTATATATATTTGTCTACTGTTGATGTGTGAATTGAAACTTCAGGAATATCGACACCGGGTGCTAAGTTATTGATTGATTAGCTAGCATTTCATATGGATTGTCTGCGAATAATTGTTGGTCACCTAAAAGAATTGAATTAATATATATTTGACTTCAATTATTGTCGAGCCTGGATTTTTCAAAATCTGGTTCATTTTTCCTAACCCGATTCACATTAAACCCGAACCCATTTAACATGAATCCTCGACTAGGGGTTAAGAGAAATTTTAATTTTTGAAAATGATTTAGAGTCGCCACCCATATAAATCAGGAAAAAAAAAAAGCTAGGATCAATGGGTCGGTTAATCCTAACTTAGTTATTTGTCTGCGAAAATTTGATTTGAAAAATCAAACTTTTAAAACCGGATATCATGGATTCGGGCTAACCTATTAAAACCAAATTGGTTACCACTTTTGGAATTTCGAATTTATAATTTATCCTTTTCATGCTCAAAAATTCAAGTGAAACATTATAACACAAATATTTACAAGTCAAATCATTCATTTTTATTTTTTATGTGTTTTTCTTCTTCATTTTTATTTTTATTCATTTTTTTAGAACACGAATATCAACAAATATTTCCTTTTTTTTAAAAAAAAAAAACTTATATTTACAAAATAATTATTCACAATGTTATAAACAAAAACATTTTTTCCATTTTTATTGTCGCCCCATAGGTGCTTACGTACTCGCTAATTGAGATCAGACAAAATGTAGTTCTTTTGAAAAGAACCTTAGTTTGTTGATCAATTTTAATTTTTGAACTCTTTTCACTTTAAATTCATTAAATTTTGAGTTTTTATGAAACCATTTTTTTATAGTCCTATGATCTAATTAATTGATTTTCATTTCATGAAAATGCAATTTTTCTAAGTCCAAAATCGTTTTTCTTTAAAATCATTTTATGATAATTCATGGCTAATTTAATGCTACATGAAAAATCAATTTTGATTAAACTTGATTGAATATTTTCATAGCTAATTTAAGGCTATGTGAAAATATTTAGATTGAAAGCTTTTGGATGACTATTTTCATAGCAAATTTATGAAAATAATTTGATGAAAATTGATTATTTTCATAGCAAATTTATGAAAATAATTTGATAAAAACTTTGATTATTTTCATAGCAAATTTATGAAAAATTTGATTGAAAACTTTATTATTTCCATAGCTAATTTAATGCTATATGAAAATAATTTAGATTGAAAAATTTCATTCAATTTCATAAAAAAAATTCTTTCATTCCACAAAAATCTTTTCCTTTTCATTTATTTCATTCATTTGCTCATTTTTTTTTAAAACCAAAGTATTTTTTTTAAAACAAAACAATTTTGTTTTAGAAAACTCATTTTTTTCATTTTTTATCATTTTCATTATTTTCAAAATTCAATTAATATCACATATATCTAAAGCATATTCAAAATTCATCACATCAAATTTATATTACAAATACAACACATTAAAATTATATCTCATGCATCAAATATATATTTCTAAAACAAACTATGTACATATACATATTCACAAAATATTCAAAAATATCACAAATTGCTAAAACATATAAATTTACACAAAAAATAATTATTCTAATTTTTCTGAATTTTTCTGGATTTTTTTTATGAATTTTTATTGCATTTTTTCTATTTTTTTCCAATTTTCCGTAATTAAACACATAATAAATACATAATAAACTAATCCAAACTCACCTGGGCCGTTGGATCGTTCGGATCAGATCTGGAACTCACGATCTGATTACTTGATCAGAGCCGTCTGATTTGTTGACTTTCAATTTAGGTCGTCTGATCTGCTGACCGTTGACCGTTGACTGCGCGGGTAGACTGAGACCAACAATCAATTTGCTTTCTTCCCCCAGGAACCTGTTTGATTCCAGCTTTTTTTGAGTGATTTTTACTGTGATATTTGTATGGAATTTTCTCTCTATGTTATCTTTTTTTTTTTTTTTTGTGATTCTCTACTTCTTCTTCTTTTTTTTTCTCTCTCTATTTTTGTGTTTTTCTTCTATATTCTGTTGGTGTTGTGGTATGCCGGTATTTATAGGCATTAGTATGCTTACCTACCGGTTCACCTACTTCTCACCTACCACTCACCTACTATTCATCTACCATAATACATTGTATCTAGACATTTTGACCTACCGCTCACCTACCACGATACAATGTATCTGGACACTTTAGCCTACTGCTCACCTCCCATGATACATTGTATCTAGACGCTTTGGCCTACCGCTTACCTACTACTTACCTACCTACTTGCTAACACGTGCGCTTACCTCATCCAGCCAATGAGAGCATGTGGAAAAAATAATAATAATAATTTGCCTCTTCACAGAATCGAACCCAGGTCCTGTGGCTAGTTGAGTCCTTGTGTCAATGGTTTTAACCGTTAGGCCGTTGGCCTATGCCGGGGTTAGGTTCGACATAAAAATATTTAAGGCTCTTAAAAATTGCATTTAATTAAACAAAATAATTTTGAAAAATTGTTTAATTAACTTTAAAAACAATTTATAACAAAAATATGTATTATATCAAGCTCGAATAATTTTTTTAAATATTTTTTAAAAAAGAATAATAATAATTTTTTTTTTTAATTTACTTTTCTTTACTACTCTCATTTTCTCATTTTTTTTTATTTTTCTTACTACTTCTATATCTTATCTTATTTTTGCTGTTTTTTGATTTTTTGTGCTATTTTTGCTTATTTTTTGATTTTTTTCTATTTTTTTCTATTTTTTTTTTGTGAGCTCAACATAATGCTAATTTTTATCATAAATTTGAGCCTTAAATTGAGCAAAAATTGGGTGTCTACAATTATAATTAGACTTATTCATATCATGACGGGGATGGAGCATTAGCATTGGTTGGTTTTTCGTGATCCATAAAACGAACATGTTGGTTAATCGTGATCCATAAAGCAAAATTGTTGGTTAATCGTGATCCATAAAAACGAATTATTGTTCAGTTGACCGTGAGCTTAAACGGCGTTGTACCGCAGGATTCGTTAGTCTGCTAACCCAAGATGGAGGGCGTAAGTCCATCCACATATGATTTCCGGCTGGTCATATGTTTGTTGAACCCATTTGTCTGATGCATACATTTGCGTGAATAATCACTTGTTTGAATGAACTATATTTAATTGTGATATGGAAGTTCTTACTCACTAAGCTAGTTAGCTTACGCCCCCATAGTTTTTACTTATTGCAGCACGAGTTTATCTGGCTTAGACCGAGGTAAGCCACAGCTCAGGTACCGGAGATAGGAGTTTCCCATAGAAGTTTACTTCATTTTTGTATAGACTTCCGTTGGAAACTAAAGGACTCTGGATGACTGTAATGGCCTTGATCCTATTTTTGCGAGGGAATGCCCCTTAGATTTTGTAAAGTATGTATATGTGTTTTGGTTTATTATCTATGGCTAATGAATGCCACATTAAACTTCTTAACTCCATTGATTGAGTATTCTATTGTCGTAAAGGGACGCTTTACGTCTATACAAGACTTCCGAAAGGCTCGAATAGAAATTCGAGAGTCTTTTATAGTATGTGGCGGGCTGTTACGTTTAGGATACCCTACGGGGCATGATAGTTTAAGTTGGTATCAGAGCACTAGGTTATAAAACAAGACAATAGAATTAAAAGAAACCGGACTTAGGAATCTAATTAATAGGTTCAAATGGAGTTAAAAATGTTTTCTTACTAAGTCTGATTAGGAGCCTTATATTGTTGTAGGTCTCCTTGGGTGAGACCAGGGAATAGGCCAGAAACTTCACCAAGAGGAACGATGAGACTATGGTAGAGTATAGGTTAAGGTTGAGAGAACTATGTGAAGACTTCGCTCTAGCCAGGCACCCCCGAACCATAGGGGAAATGTATAAATTGTGGAAGGAAGGGTTGAAATACACTAGGTGGACTGCTATAGTCGACCGGCTGAGGTATGATCCCATGGGGAGAAGGAGTTGGATTAAATTGGAGACGATTTATACCTTGGAGAGAATCATGGTTGAGTATGGGTGCGAGCCCATGACTAGGGAGGCTACATTTATTTTGAAGAATGGGGGAAACCGAACCCCTCTAGATTTTAGGGTGTGGATCCCTATAGGACCCTTATATGTGTATGCCCATGACAACTTGTATGACCACGACAACTTGTATGACCACCATGATTGGAACATAGTAGATGCATGGAACCATATCACTTGGCATGCGGTTTATCTAGACATTCTCCCACCACGAGTGATAGCTCCACCTCCAGCCACTGACATAGGCATGCAATTGAATGGTGCGCCTGTGATTGAAGAGAATGAGGAAGAGGAGGAAGAACCCCGAGGAGGATCCTAATTGGGAGGAAAATGTAGTCCCAAGAACCCCTACCCACCCATCGAGCTGGAAGCGGAAGTGAATCTGGAACCCAACCAAATTGTGTGGGATTTTAATCGGGAGCTAGAGATACCGGATAGTGGTAGGGTGGAACCCGAGTTTGATCCAATGATATGGAGAGATGTTTATATGGAGGGTGAGAATCCACCTGTGCTTGACCTAGCAGTAGTAGAACCCGTGGCCCCTAAGCCTATGGAAGTAGAAGACGTAGGTGGAGAGCCTTTGAGAGAAACTGAGTTAGTGGAGGCTCAAGTGAGTGAGCCTGAAGTTAGAGGTGAGGAGAATGAAGTGAGCCCGAGGGAAGGGCAAGGCACGGAGGAAGAGGAAGAAAGTGAAGACCAAGAACCTTTAGTCCGACCTACTAGGAAGCGGAGGATGACTATGAGGGAATACCTTAGTTTGTTTATCAGACGGGACGACGGTGGTTCTTCTAGGAGGAGATTACCTTCTAGCTCGACCTCCGAAGACACTGGTGACGAGTAGAGCCCAAGATGATAGCTAACCCATGAAGTCCAAGTGAAGTCCTGATTTTTCTTATTTTGTACTAGGCAATGCGGGATGCCAATTTGCCTTAGGATTTCAGATAACTAGTATTTTATTGCTTCTTTTTCCCTGTATTTTGTCATGCTTTCGGGAATAGAGAAAATGTTTAGAATCGGAATTGGAGTATAGCTAGCCAAATTTTGGGGACAAAAATATTAATGTAATAGTTGTATGGCTCGCTAAAGTAATGAAGGATCATGATTATTTCAGAGGAAAGGAGTTGTGAAAGGCATGCATGCTAGACATGAGGCATAAAGAACATTAACCGCATATAAATTGCATGAGCATTCATTCATTCATGCTATTGTTATGAAATTTCAACTTGTTACCCTATGTATGAATTCTTTTATTCTCCTTATGATTATATGAAATTATGAAATTCCATTTCTTTTAAGTTTGATTTCCAAATTTTCGCAATTTTTTAATATTGTTAACACAATTAAGTCCTTTCAAAATCTAAAACCTCCTGAGAATACTAAAAATTCAGTAAACAATGTATAAACAGACGAAACCGACGAATTCTGAATCAAGAACAAGGGTCTATTCCGAATGAAGTCGACCAACCGGCAACACCTCCACCTAATCCTCAAGGAGTTGCGCCTCAGAATCAGCAGGGTGATGTGTCAAACGCGATTGGACAATTAACCAATCTTCTGAATACATTCATCCAGAATTAGAACCCGGTTTAAAACCCACACCAAGGACAAAGTGTCAGGGATTCTGCTCCACATCCACCACCCGCAGATCACAGAGAAGTGACTGCCGAAGCCCTTGCCCTACAAGAGGAGCATTCCTATAATGTGTCTTTGCCGCCACCCCCGTCATACAGGAGACCCCACCGAAGCTCCTTACCAGATTTCATCAAGAGTAACTGGTATTTTGATGGACCGTTCGGCAAACCAGATGAAGCCGACGACTGGTTAGCTCAAATTGAGCGTTCTTTTGCTGCATATGAAATTCCACCTTACTTACAAGTGGAATATGGAACATATATGTTGAGGTATAATGCGAGGGTCTGGTGGGACTCTAAGAGAAGGAGCTTGCCTTCCCCGGTTACATGGGAATCCTTTCGCCGGGAATTTTTGGAAAATTACTTTCCATCCAGCTTGAGGGTAAAGTATAGTGTTGACTTTCTCCACGTAAAACAAAAAGGAAGAACTATGGAGCAATATGAGACTGAGTTCGTCCACCTGTTGCAATACGCACCAGAGTCATTCGGGGATAGTGAAGAGCTGAAGAAGCAAGTATTTTTGGGTGGCTTAGACGAGGAACTGTGGATCAAATTGGAAGAGTTTGGGTAAGGACATACCTTGAGATGGTTGAGAAGGCCCGAGTGATTGAAGGGGCCAGAAAAAGGAAATACCAAGAACCTGACAAGAGGGTATTTGGGAAAGGCCGTTTAACGCCTCGAGTTCAGGATTCAAGGAAAAAGGTACAGACCGTACCATGGGTTTAAAGATGACTTTAGTAGCAAGTCGACTCATATTAAAGCC
>JAMXBD010004719.1:0-46115 GCA_024138025.1 Combretum micranthum
CGTCGATATGATTTCTTGCTATAATTTTAGCAAAAAGGCACCGAATTGTGATAAAGTATGATACACGAACATGAGACATTTTAACATTTATGTCACGTTTGATTTATTGGAAGGTGAGGAATGGAATAAATCTGAAAGGAATTTATTTATTTTATGTTTTCAAGAACAATACTTTTCATAATAATAGCAAAAGAAATATATTCCATATAAAAAATAACTTTCATAATAATTGTAATTTCAATATAGAGAAAATACATTATTTTATGTTATATGAAATAGATCTAAGACAGTCTTATGGTTAATTTCATTTCTATCAACCAAACGCAATGTTAATAGTTCACATTTTCGATCATACATAAGAAAATATGATAAGAAGGGATACAGATTCACAGGCAGAACAATTCGGATATTACATAACAAAACTAACAAATGCATGCATTCATATGAGTCAAGAGAGGATCAGTGCAATTTAATCCTGACCTAAAAGCTGAAACAATAGTTATGTCAGGCTCCTGAAAGATGTAAGGGCATCCTTTTATTAATCAAAATAACCGACGACGAACTATAACTTGGCTTGATGGGGATGTAACAATCACAAGAAGAAGGGGAAAAATTGTCATCTCGAATACCGGAAAACCCTTTATTCCAAATTTGAAGAAAAATCATATAACAAGTTAACATAATTTTTACTATGATATATTGCGAGAACTCATTACATACGCGCAAAGGTGTTGGTGAATCTTGTTCAAGGGTCCAAAGCCTTGGATGGCTGCCGTGGCAGTCTCTAGGAGAGCAGTGCCAGTGTGAGTTGCCTCCCCAGGAACTTGTGGATGTTGATCAGTTGCTGCCATATTTGTTTTACTTCTCTCTTCCTGTAAATTTGTTTTTGAGAACTAGATATGATATATACCGCTTCAAGAAGGCTTGAAAGTTAGGAAGAGGAAGGGAATTGCATGTGTAATGTATATAAATATAATATAAAATTTCTCATGCATTCTTACACGTGGCATTAACACGTGGCATATGTTGCTTGCTTTGTGTTGTACTAGGATGGTGTCTCTCTCTTTGGTTGCCAGCAGTAGAAAATACAAGAGAGAGAACAAGAATAGCATCAGCAACAACACTACTTTTTCTAATCTGGTAAAGGTTATAAAATTCAAGTCAGGATCTAACAGAAAATGATTTTATAGGATAATAATTGAATTAAATGAGTTGAGTACTCCACAATGATACACTTGATTGCATCCATAAAAGAGGTTGATTGTATTGGGGATTATTATGAGAGGAGAGACAGCGATGGAGATTATGGAAAAGAGATAAGGACTAATGAAGCTGTGGCGAGTTAAATTATTTTCAACAAATGCATAAATGATTTTTATTAATTTTTACTGAATTTTTATTCACTGTAGACATTGATAATATATTATTTTTGTCGGGTTCAAATTTTCATCAAATCTTGATGACTTTGATAGATCAATCCAAAAACTTCATAGAATTTTCAAAGGGTAAATTAATATTATCTATGTTTTAAGTTAAATTTATTAAAGTTATTAATGTCTTCAGTGTTTAAAAAGATAAGTAAGATTGTTAAAACGGATTGCAACTAGGTATGGTTTCAAACATATAAATAAATGATCTTTTATTATTATTTTTGAATATTTATACATACTATAGGCATTCATGATATATTATTTTATTATTCTTATCGGGTTCACTTTTCCATCCAATTTTATGTCTTCCATTGGCCATCGGCTCAACCAAAAACTCCATAGAATTTTAATAAAGTGAATTATATTAGAAGTAATTAATGTTTGAAGGTAAGTTTATTCAAGTATTAATATTTTTAGTTATTAAAAATAAGAATTAATGTTTCATAAATTAAGTGAAATAAAATATTAATATTTTACAAAATTCATTTAAAATATAAACATTTAGATATATACTTTTATTAATTTTTCTTAATAAATATTTCATTTAACTCTTTTCCTCTTTTCTTAATCACTTAAATCCAACCTAAAATCTTAGATAAGTATTAGGTGTTTCGCATGACTTGTGATAATGTATCATAAAAAAGACACCATTATATGATTCACACATTGGATAAGAGCTTTCTCAATATGAGGCATCATGAAATAATTAAGACTATAAACAAATCAAGTCAACATGATACGTGTTTAGTTTGAATTTGACTTAAATAAAAAAATCAAGTCAATATAACATCGTCAAGCTTGAACTCGACTTAAATAAGAAAACTCGAAACTCAAACTTGATTAGGACTCAATTATGTTATAACTTTTAAACTTGAACTCAATTCGATTAGAGTTGATTATTCCTAAAAAGACCAAGTGGACCAAGAGAAAAGTTGGGATTCAAGAATCAAATGGGATATTTAGTTTAATTAATCTTAAAATTTAATAAATGCGGAACTTTATTTATAAAAGGAAAAGAAATGCCCAAGATAAAAAATAAACTTTAAAAATAGGAAGAATATAAGTTTTATAATTTTTCTAAGTAAAAATATAGAAAAACTAAATAGACTTGCAAGCTACTTAGACCAAATATTTTAATCCAATACGAAATTTCCATATCTTCTTGCAGCTGAAGGAACTTGCACTTGCACAAAACCCACATGAAATCACAAAAACAAGGTAAACATCTATATGCAGACCATTGCAAGGGACACAGAATTTGATTATACAAACATTAGTCCATACATGACATGATGCTCATTACTGAATCCTCATCATCATCGAAAAGTTACCGCCAAAAAAAAAAAAAAAAAAAGGGAAAGGAAAATGAAACCCGTCGGCATACTAATCTTCCTCTAGATTGATGGAGTCTCCAAATTTTCCATACAAAACCTTCTTCAACTCGGCCATCTGGGCAACTACAGTCTCTTTCTCTTCCTCCAGCTTCTCTAAGTTCTTGGAGGTTGTCTCTTTCATTTCTTCTAACCTGTTTTCCACCTCTTCCTTTGGCACATGAGCGAAAACTTCCCCTATTTGAAACCGTACAACCTCCTCGTCTGTTAGAATCAACTCATTGCTGGCATCCTCGAGGTTGTCATTCGATTCCTGATGATGACAAAATAGAAATAACAGAAGTTGATTAGGGTGAGGTTACATATTTTTTGACATATTCACAGGAAAGCTTGAGGCAGTGGATGTAATAGAAAAATGAAAATATAACATGGAGAGGTTAAGACATAAGTTTCCCCTAGAGGCAAGGAATGCTTGTTTGTGTGCGAATAATGGCAAGGAGATCATCGATCCCTCTCTACACAAGTGACAATCTACTGCCAATAAGCAATCACATAATTCAGAAACAGACTGATCCCAAGCACTAGGGATGTAAACAGGATAGGTTTAGGATGGGTCATTCAGAACCCGACTCGATTTTAGGCCACCTACTAGTAATTGTACATGTTGGGAAAATTAATTAAAAAAAAAAAATCAATCAATTATCCTTACTCATGAAAATAAGTAGATTTATTTATATCCTATCACGTGACTCAATACATGAATAACAAAAGGATTATACGAAAAAAATTACGCAACTAATGAACAAGTAGATTCCTTAAACTAAAATTTTTAATTTTTTTTAATTATACTGGGTTAAGTTACCTATTAGGTTATGAGTACGATCTTAAACCCTATAGGGTTTTTTAGCGGGAGGGGCGATCGGGGTATCCTATAACGACCCGCCCCACCCCAGTTCCATTCCTACCAAGCACAACAGCCAGCCAACTCAATAATATGTTGATGTCGTCATTATTTTGTCTATCAGCTCTATTTGAAAATACTTCATTTGCATATTTTCACTAACTTTCAATTAAATGAGGGTAAAGTCAACATGGAATCACTCGTATATCCTAATGGAAAAACATGATGGTCCAGAAATTGATTTGGCATTTTCAAAAGAATTAATATCACATTTGGCATCTGAATTTTACTCGTTAAAACAAATAACTACATTAAGGTCAAAGCGTCAATTTGGGACATGAGCTTTTCTCTATTTTTACAATTAACTATATAAACTTTGCAAATTTTTACAATTAACTATTTGAACTTTACTCATTTTTGCAATTAACTACCTAGTCTACGTACTATAATTGACCTCAAAATGTTTTTCAATAATAAATTAACACTTTTAAATTTAGGTAGTTATTTACATAAATAGATAAAGTTCAAGTAATAAATATGACAGTTACCCTTTTCTAGCAGTGATCTCTAATGCATTTACGAGTGAAAGTTTAGTAGCTCATTTGGTAGTTTAGAGATCATGGGTGGATGTTTTCGTTCAAGCATTTTGGTGGAGAATGACAAGGATGCTTGATTTGGTTGAATGTATATTACTTCAGGGGTTAATTCTCAAGCTTTCATAATGCAACTAAGAACAATAAATACTAAAGAAAAATTCCTCAAGTGTACTTATGCCATAACCATGATTTTCTAACAAGATAGGGAGCCCAATGGCAATGATCAGCAAAAATCTCTCAAGATTATCAAATTTGTCTAATCCCTTTAATCAGCCTAAATCAAAAAATCAGAATGACCATAAGGCTTACTGTTTCTGTAAACAAACCTCTGGGGTCAATGATAGTCCAAAATAATAGTGAGATTGACAAGAACTTCTTGTGAAGAATTTTCTGGCATTTAGGAATGCAGGCGATATGATCAGGATATCCGAAAAATAGTGGGCATGGGACCTATAACAAAGACGGCAGCTTTAACTGCACTCTATCTACTAGATGGGATCATCACTATTTGATCCTTCATCTATAAAGATGCAGGAGTCTGTGTAAATAGCTGATACTTGGTATGAGAATGAGTTCAATGCATATGATCAGGGTGTACAAAAGCAAGATAAGTTTATATATATATTTTCTTTCTTTTAAAAACGCTTAAAAGTTCAGCACAAGTTTGCCAAAGCATAGTAGAAAGCATAAATTGCACTTGACATTTGACAATGATCTCTATAGGCCTTCACCATTGCAGATGCCTATAGTCCGTAAAACTTGACAGAAAAAACCCAGCCCTCTTCTTTAAAAAGTTGTGATGAAATAAACAGAACAAGAGATTCTTGGGAAATGAACTTTTGACAGCTTATGGAAGAGAAGTTTAGAGCACCTGTTAACCTTCTCGAGATTCAAGCCCGGCAATACTACTTAGCACTTATTCAGCAATTCATTCATAGAAGATGAGAGGACAAAAATCCAACCAAAAGTGCACATAAAGACCATATATTTTCTCACACTGGCATGTGTTAGTAATGACTGCAGACATTCAATAAACAAGTAAAGGCTCTTAAGCACTCTATTCATGCAAGCCCAATTGAAAATATAATACTAGTGGCACATCCTTTCTAGTTAACGAATATTGTCCAATACTAAGTAGGTGTTTGATGCCTAGATTACATCATGGCAGTTGGAGGTGGCCCCCCACTTGGTTTATCTTTTGAATAGTTATGTGAAATTCAGGCAGGTATTTCTAGAATTTTATTCTATAATGTCTAAATTCAGAGAATGAAATTTTTTGGGGTAAGGTAAGGTTTCTTTTCTTTTTTCTCTCTCTTTTTTTATTTCATAGAAGAAAAAGAGTCAGTACAAAACCGGAAGCGCAAAAGAAACCAATATTATCATTCTAAACATTAGAAAACAAAAAGATAGCTAGGTCAATAAAATATCCTAAAAGCTCACAACTGCTTCAAAGAACCAAATACACCGCATACAAAGGATAAAGTTTACAAAAGACAGGATAGTTCTCAGATAGCTTCAACTGAATTAGATTTGATCCCCAACATGACAAGTCTTTATTTTGGTTAATTAAAAAAAATTGGTTAATTAACACGAGTCTTCAGCTAAACAGAGAATAAAATTAATTACCAAATGAAAGATGAAGGAGAAAATCATGGGACTAAGACAAAAGAGGGAATCCGGTATTGCTCTGGCTCACAAGCAATGGCTGAAACTACCATAATGAATTGGCACAAGGTTTGCACAAATAATGATTGGCAAATTGCAAATTCCGTAAGACAGTTAAGGGGGTAAGCTGCACCAAAACAAGTTTGCAGACACTCTTAGGAAAGTGTACACGAATAGGCAAAGAGGACAAAAAATTTTTGTGCTAATTTGGTTGAGTCTCTACTCACTTGCAAGTTTGTCATCACTCTCCCAAAGATAGCTCTAAAAGCTTGGTCATTTTTCAAGAAACCACAATATGAACAGAAGCTGCAGTAATTTCACTTAGAATTTCTGATCTCATAGCTTTGTTGGTTTAAAGTTTTCTTTGCATTCTGATACTCAGAGAGGATTAAGGACAATACAAATTGAATAGGAAGATAATTATTCAAATTGCTGGGCTATAGAAGTTCTGTCCATTTCACCTTAGGATAACATATGTTGGTATTCATAACGACACCAACCATTCTCCTAGAATTCCAGTTAAATCAGTGGCATGCATCATCTAACACAGAATCAAAATGGCACTCATAAGTGTTCAACAAGATCAAAATGTCATCGAATTACACTATTGGTATGTCTTACATATCATTTAAGTACTCAACTCCTAAACCCGACCCATCCTTGAAATAAAAAAGTGAAATTCCAACACCACAAAGAAATAGAACAAGAACATATACAAGTAAATGGCACTCATTATAATATGAATTAAAAAGAGTCAATAACTATCGAAAAGATAACTGAGCAGTGGGAACCTCTACAGCTCCATCGACCGAAACATCAGTTGATTATTTGACCATCATAACAAATACAGTAGGTGATAGATTAAGTACTTTAATGGTGAGATGAATCCAGACTGTTAAATAACCAACAAATCCGGTCCCCTTAAAAAAAAAAATGATGTAAGCATGAAATTCTTTTTCGTAAGTATTTAGACACTGAATTTTTCAGATGAAGATAATCCATCAGAAGTAAATAAGCAAACTCACATTCTACTGAACTTGGAAATGAAAATCAATTTAGATAGATATTAACTAAATTTCTTTTCAGAAAATTGGAGCGGTGGCACTCCTTCACACAATAGGATAACGCAATATAAACACGTTAGAAGATACGAATATAGCTAAACGAAACAGACATGATAAAAACAACGTAAGTATGACAAGAATCCAACAAAACTTATAATCAAAGACACTAATTTGACAAAATAAAACAAAAAAAGCACACTAAACACAAAACATTTCTAACCCAAAACAAAATCATAGTACGAATAATTTTTTTTCCCTTTCAAAAGATAGTACCTTTGCGATCTTAATCTCATCTTCGACCTCATGGAATCGGTTATTGAGTTTAGAGAATCTGTTAATGTTCTGCTGATCTTCCCAAGTCACCTCTGTTTCTGATCCTCCACCCTTCAATTAAAAAGTCACAATTTTTTTCATTATTCACAAAAGCTTAAAAATCAACACAAGCCCAAAGAAGAACGAGTGGTGTAAAACAAAAGTGTTGTCGTTAGATTATTTGGGTACTTACTTGTTGCATTGTTGTTGACTCGGGACTAGGAATATAGCAAAAGGTTTGTCACAGAGAGAGAGAGAAAGAGAGGGGGGGGGGGTGGGTGGTGGTGGTGTGGTGTCGTGGGGAGGGAAGGAGGAGGGGAAGAAATGGAGGAGTGGTGTTCTGCAACCATTGGGCTCTTTTTGGGCCTTGTTTGTTCTTGGGGCCGGTTTCTTCCTTTGCGTTTGCTATGGCGCAAACTTATTATTATTATTTTTTAATCTTCTTATCATTTCTTTTTGAAAAGATTAACTAGATATTATACCTTATGAATATTTGAATTATTGATAAATACTTATAAAATTTTGTAAATCATAAAATGATGACTTAAAGTATAAGAAAACACTCCAGATTTGAAAATGAAACAAATAGGGTTTCTATTGTTGTTATTATTATTATTATTATTATTATTATTATTATTATTATGTGGTTTAATTAATGTAATTTTTATTTTGTTTTTTATTATTTTATTTTTGAAAAAGAGGAGTATTATATGAGCTTGAAATGTGTGTCTTAACTAAGGGTGGGCAAAAAAACTAATTAAACAGAACAAATCTATAACCAAATCAAATCGAAAATATGGGTTTTTTTTTTTAACAATTTGGTATGAAAATTTTCCAATCCAATCCAGTATGTAAAGTTATGGTTGGTTTGAAGGAGTAAACTAAACCAAGACCAAACCAAATTGTTTCATGAAAATATAATAATATTTTACTTGTAACCATAAATTTTTTATGATTATTGGTTAAAGTCATGTATGTTCTTATGGTTTTATTGGATATTTATTATTTGGTAAATATTGATTAAAATCAACTTGTTTGTTTTTAAATTTGCTTTTTATCCTCATGATATATATTCTTTTGTTAATGATGTACTATTTTTTTAATAGCTTTAACTTTGTAAAGTATGAAATTTATTTATTTAGTTATAAACTCTTATTATGTATTGACTATTTAATGTATTTTGTTAGCGGATCATTTTTTTTCATTGATGGATAATTTTTTTAGCTAAATTATTAGTAGCTGATTGATTTGATAGTTTAAAAATTATAAATTATGACTTGCTATGTATCGGTTAGTAAATGTATTTTATTGATAGATAATTGATTTTACGGAGAAATATAAATTAGAAGTATGATGATTTATGAAGTATTTGTTGTTGTTTATAATATAAATTTTGAAAATTGATATAAATATTTAAATATCCACATAAATGTAAAAAAACGTACAATAGAGAAAAATTTTAATTTAATCCGCAATCCAAACTGAACCAAACTATTATCTAATGGTTTGAAAAATTTCTAATACGAACTAAATTGTTATTTAAGATTTGGTTTGGGATGAAAAAAAATCAAACTGTAAATTATGGTTTGGTTTGATTTTAATGAAAATTGAATCAAACTGATCTGTGTTCACCCCTAGTCTTAACACTTCATTTATGTTTTGCAATCTTATGGAAGAACAAGAAAAAAGAGTGGAAATAAACCAGGACAGAGGTTTATTGTTTCATCATATTCTGGTCATTTTGACATCATATTTTTGTTATTTTCATATAGATGTTTGTCATTTTCAAATACGATATATATATCATACAAAAAGTTACAGGTGTAGATTTGATACAAATACGATATTCATAAAAATCAGACAATTGAAATAGACCCATGGTCTATTTTTCATTGGTATCCGTATCAATATTTGTATCATATCTACATTATACCTGTTTCATATTAGTATCTAGTGTGTTTGATCGATTTATGAGTAAAAATGTCTGTTTTTCATCGATTTCTATTTTTGACAAATAGACTATTTGAAAAAAACAAAAATATGAAGTCAAAACAATATAAAGATGATGAAATAAATATCTATTTGGATTGTCATATTTTTATCTATATTGTATCTGTGTCTAGTCTATATTTGTAACTTATTTGTATCACATCTATATCGTATTCGTTTGGTCAATTTATGAGTAAAATCATCGGTATCAGTTTCCTGACAAATATTTATTTGAAAATGATAAATATATGATGCCAAAATGGCCAAAATATGATGAAACAAATATACCCACAATTTGAACTTTGTACTTGGGAATATAAGAAGGAAAAGAAAGAAATTGAGAGAAGCAATTCTCTCTCTCTCTTTGTTTTTTTTTTTGTTAGTTTCACAAAAGAGAAATAAAGATACCTTCGTTTGTTTTGAGTAAAAATATTTGTTAAAAAAATAATTTTTTAACAAAAAATTTTCTTGAAAAGTAACATATTTTAAAGATTAAATTGCGTGACCTTTCCTAAAAACTTTAGAAATTGCATGGAACCTTATGTTTTTCAAAAAGTATGTACTTACACTCCTTAAAAACAAGTAAATTGCACGAATTTCCCTTGAAAATGTTGAAAATCACATGAATCCCTAGTTTTTGTAAAAGTCAACACTTATACCTCTAAAAACTGACATGATGATAGTATGTAAATTTTGTTTATTTGACTCTAATGTATCATTACATATAATATGTTTAATTAATGAATGTTTTAAAAAATATTTAAAAATTTAAATGTTAAAGAATGTGAACTTTTTTATTTCTTTTTTGTCCTTTAAACCTAGCATCTAAAGTGCAATTTTAATAAAAAACTTTTTTAGTAAAAAACAATGTTACGATGTGTGTTTTAACATAATAAAAAAACTTTTTAATGTATCTATTTCATGCTAAAGTGCGATTCTAGGGAAAAAAATGAAAATTAACTTTTTTTCTTTTTCTAAAAAAAATAATACTATATAAATCACATTAAGAATTTTTAAATATTTTTAAAAAATTTTTTCATTAAACATCTTATATATGTAATGACATGTTAACAACAACTAAGCAAAATTTATATCTTATTCACCATGTCAGTTTTTCAGGGGATGTAAATGTTGACTTATGAAGAATTTGAGGGTTCATGTAATTTTCAAAGCTTTTAGGGGGAGTCCGTGTGATTTACTTGTTTTAGGAGTGTACTTGTTAACTTTTGAAAAATCTAGAGGTCCATGCAATTTTTATAGTTTTTAGGGGTGGTCCGCAAATGTACCCTATTTTTAATTGTTAAGTTAATTTCATGAAAATAGTTTTCCTTTGTTTGTATAACTTTAATGTAATTCATATAATTTAAACATAAAAATAAAAAATACATATATTATAATAAAAAATAAATTTACATAAAAGAAAAATATTTAAAAAGTTAATAATAAATGTTTTTGATTGTAAATGATTGTTGGATCAACTGATGAATTGATGGAAAAATGATTTACCCTTTTGTATCCTATAAGTTGTTTTCTTAAAAATAAGATATAAACGAATCTATATTTTCCAAGACAAGGGAAAATGTTTTCCATTAATTGTCC
Organism: Combretum micranthum; assembly: GCA_024138025.1. Classification (NCBI taxonomy): domain Eukaryota; kingdom Viridiplantae; phylum Streptophyta; class Magnoliopsida; order Myrtales; family Combretaceae; genus Combretum; species Combretum micranthum. The sequence goes on from JAMXBD010004719.1 coordinate 10,888, forward strand.
CATTTTTTCTTAAACCAACATGAAAAAATGAAAAATCATTTTTTTGAAAGGCATTTTCATTAAAACAATCATTGAACAGAAGGTTGGCACTAGATTTTCATGAGGCATGCAATGCACAATTATGTAAGTTTTATGTAAAGGTTGCAATTACTTAGCATATGACTTAAACTCCATAAAATTTATTTTAAAATGTGCATACCAATATCCCGGTGTGATGTGATATTTTTTACAATATATTTGTCTTATTCATTGTTTTGTAGAACTTCGTTGCATTGCAACTAATGTCTACATGCCAGAGAATCGAGTCTAGGCGCTTTTATGATCTGATGGCTTTGATCAAGATTTGCAATAGGTGTTTAGACTATGACGTATTATTATTATTATTATTATTTATACACGATTAGATCACTTTTGATCTTGTGTAGTGTGCTAAGGTTCCTAACTTTAGGATTTAGTATGCGAATGGTAGTGGCATTTCCATGTTGTTTTTATAGGAATGGTGAGGATGGTGCGAAGACCAAGTGAACAAGCCAAATGTTTTCTGAATTGTGTCCAAACACTAGGTGATGGTGCATGATGCTAGCCTAAGAAAAACTAGCTATTAAAAGCATTTAATGCAAGGATAAAAGTGGGAGAAAATGAACAATAGCCAACTTTCTTTGAAAACCCACAAATATGAGTTGTTGGACATATTTAGTCGATGTAGAAGAGCAATTTACATGCAAACGAACAAAGTGTATCTAAGAGTTTTTCATACTTTAGTTTACTAATTTCTTATGAGAGATTTGGGTAGTACCATTGAGAGTTTTAGTTGCATATATAATGTAAAGGCACTACTCTATAATTCTTGTGTGAAGTAGTGAATGGTTAAATTGTGCCTTTTGAGTGATATTCGTAATTATGAAAAAGGCACAACTCTTTTGATTTTTTTTTTTTTTTTGTAAGAGTATTTGTGTGTAATTCCTTAGAAGTGTGAGTTCTTGTTCGAAAATATTTGTGTCCGTGGAGACAAGTGGACGGTCCGAACTCCACGCTGTATTCATGTTTATTTTCTCTAACCTTTCTCTCTTTAATTATTGTATTTTATCTCGTTTAAATTGTTGAATTGTATATTTTAGGCATTAAAATTGAGAAAAGAATAAAATAGTTCCTAAACTCAATTCATTTCCATCTCGAGTTCAGTTTAATGTGTTTTTCAAATAATATTCCTACAAGATTTTGATGAAAATTTCGGAGATAAAGAAAAGAACTTCATAATGAAAGTTTTTTCACTTATTTCATTTTATTTCCACCTGTTAATATTTTTTTTACCTAACTTAGTGAACATAATATTTTTATTTATGTTTATATACTTCCATTTCCACCCATTTGCTTCAATACAAACACACAATTACTTTTTAACCACTTGCTTCATTTGTTAATAGTTTCAAAATGAAGGGATAATATAAATAGTATCATATAGAACTAGACTAGTGTTTATTGCAATAAATAGACAAGTTGGACAATCTTACGAATATATGGAAATATTAGCAATATAGATATTTTGAAAGGGAATAAGAGAAATACTAAGAAACTATCTTAAAAGAAGTTGTGTAGCAAAGCTTTTTAGTGTGTGCGTGCATGGGTTGGGCCGAACCTATGACCCTACCCAGCTATATGGGTCAACACTCGTATGATGACTTAGTGGGTAGATGGGTCTTAGGTAGTTCAAGACCACTAACTTGCTAACCTGCTAAGTCAAGCGGGTTGTTAAAGAAACAAAAAAGAAAAAGAAAGAAGAAAAAAAGAAGAAGAAAGACAGACAATTGACAAGACGATAGCCTCCAATAGACAAATGAGAATAGTGGAGATTTAGGAAAGTGAAAATGTGAAATGGACAAATGTGTGGTTAGTTCAATTGCAAAGCATTGGTTATAATTAATCATTGAAAAAGGAAAAGGAAAAGGGAGAGAGAGAGAGAGAGAGAGAGAGAGAGAGAGAGAGAGAGGGGTTTATCTTCAATAGGATGACGAGGTTAGCAAGTATGTGTTTTTGGTGAGAGTAGAGAGAGGAAACGTCAAAGATTTTAGGCGAAGCTATAGCTAATGTTATTATGAAGCAAATTTTGATGTTAAGTAAAGCTATGAAAAATTTATGTGTATTTTGTATTCATTTTCATGGTTCAACATGTCGCTACTTGGCCTGAACCGTTGAGTTGACCTGGCTTGCAATATATAAGGGTTGATTTCGAGCTAAGGCAACCTTAACTTGTGAACTAGTATGTTGGGGTAGATTCTAAGCTGGATCAACTCAGCACCGAACTCTTCATGTGTTGGTGCATGTGAGCATATATGTTTGTGGTTGTGGAAAATTATGTGTTTATGTACCTTAGGTTAGGGACTTAGGCATAAGTGTACATATATTTGAGTATGTGTATTTGAGTGACTATACTTATGTTTGTCTTTTTGTTTAAGTGCCATGGATTAAAGATTTGAAAGTAGGCTAAATGGGTGGGGCCAGGTTGATCGATTTAGCCAATGATTTATAAGAGCTAGCCACTTACTCAGTCCATTTAACCTACATGTACATCTTTGTGGGTTAAATGGGCTAATTTGGCCTGTTTAATCCATTTATAGTAATTGGATAAGATATACATAATAAAGAAAATTAATTTTTATGGAGTTTTATACATGTTAACCCATTTTGTCATTTTAGTTACTTATATATAAAACAAGTTTTTCTAAATAGTCTATTAGATATCATATTACATTTCAATTAATATATATATATATACACACACATACTTATAATAATGTTATGATCCATGTGCATCGATCCATCCTCTTTTGTGACCATTGACATATAAGTTTAAACTCAAATATAAATGTCCAATGAACAATGTCATAATAATAGCCATTACTCTTATACTTTATTTTTTATTTTTTATTTTTATTTTTTTTTATTACAAGTGGGCTGGAGGGCTGACCCACTTACTTATGGGCTAACCCACTTTATCTTGTAGGTTAAATGAGTTAGGTATAGCTGGTCCACATTAAACGGGCTGAAAAAAATTTGCCATAACCACATATTAAAAGCAGAAGACAGACTGCCTTGCAGACCATAAACCTTTTTGCACAACTTTGTTAGAGACTATGTGTTTGCATGTGTATATCCACCATATACTTCAACACAAAAACATTGTTACTTTCAAATCATTTGTTTCACTTGTCAATAATTTGAAATTGAATGGATGATGTTAAGCTTGGATTTTTTCGATTTCTGGTTCGATTTCATTTAATTTGATTTGCATCAAACCCTAATCCTTTTGATACAAATTAAACCCTTGATTAAGAATTAAAAGAAATGTGGGTTTTTTGAAAAATTTTAGCTGTCGCCACTTGATTGTGATTGGAAAAAAATAATAAGTTAAGATTAATGGGTTGGTTGCACCTAGCTTAATCATTAGTCTCCAAAAGAAATTGATTGAAAACCAATTTTTATTAAAACGGAGTTTTTATGGTTCAGGGTTATCCTACTAAAACCATACGACTACTATCCTTAAACTTTTAAATTTAAAACATTCCTTTAATACTTAATAAAATGTTGATATTTGAATTAATATTTAGAAAATCAGTTAAAGCAATTACAAGAAAATTAATATTTACAAATTAAGCATAATATATTTTTTTAATGTTTAAGGCACTTGGTAGTGCCTATATACTTGCTAATTGATATCAAACGTGATGCAGTTCTTTTTGGGAAAAGTTAGCGTGTATGTTTTTTTTTAGATTTTGAATTCTTTGTAATTTAAGTTTATTAATTTTTATTGTTTTGATAAAAGAATGATTTTTTGATGATATGAAACTAAAAGCCTATCCGTTTCATCTTTGTTTAAGAAAACGAGGTTTTTCTAGGTGACAAAAATAAAAATTTTACTTTGTCATACACATATATATCGTATATACTTTATTTTATCTCTCCTTTTTTTATATGTTTATATATGCAACACTAATGATGATATCATATATTTGTTTGGTTCGTCTTATTCTGGTTATTTTTAAACAGATTGTTTGAAAGTATATATTTTTTACTTATAAACAGATCAAACAGATAAAATATAGATTAGATACAAATAAAATAAAGATAAAAATAAGATAATCTAAAATATGTATATAATCCATAGTGACTGCTACTACTAGCAATTTGCTTTGACCTTTGGAATAACATCTCTTATTTTAAATTTATATTTTCCTAATAAAAATTACATATCTATAGTAATAGAGTGAATAGAACTTTAAGTGCTTTTAATGAATTCAATAAATTAAGTTAGAAGGAAAGAAATGAGATGTTATAGGTTCATAAATACTTTAGAAATTCAGATAGTTTTAATCATCTATTTGTAAATTGAAGAGATCCAAATCTCCTATTTTTATTTCAGTATCTTGATATGCTAATGTCAATATCTTTTATGTTTTAACTTAAATTCTCCATTACACTTATTATTTGAATATATATGTCAAGAATGCATGGTCTCAAGAACGTGTAACACAATAGATATAACAATTAGTCAATTTTAATGCATTAGTTAATTTCTAAAACTTACGTAATTGTAATTTTAGTTTCACAAGAAAAGACCATCATTTAATTGTTAGTTTTTCGTGAAGAGCGGCTGCGCCCCCCAATCCCACGTATGAAGACCGAGAAAAATAGGGGGGTTCAAATGGTCAAATATGGGCAGCTTCCTTCATGACCGCCATGTTCTCTCCCTATTGACGACAACCTGAGACAAGCTTCGTCATCTTATAACTTGGCCAAGGACTCTTATAGTTATCGCTACATCCTTGACTGCTAGGCGCTGGCCCTTCGGTAGAATTTATAATCCGTTGACTTTGCTAAACGATTAAGATTGTAACAGAATTGCTATCATTAAATAATAAAATAGAGTTGTAATATGATTTTTATGTATTAAATTTTTATTTAAATAGAAATATTTTAGGAAAAAAAAAGACAATTTCATGTTAGAAATTCTTAGATTTTACAAAACAAATCTTCATGTAAAACTAAATTTCCAAATCAGGATCTTCTAAACATGATAGAAACAATCAAAATTATAATGGTTTTGATACATACCGTTGTCCATGATTTTGAATTCCAATCAAGAGAAGAAAATCTGTTTCGATTTTGTCTTGGTGATTTTCTCCCACTCTACCTTTCTCTTTTCTGTTTCTCTTTTGATGGTAGAATGAAAAATTATTCTGTAATGAAAAGTCACGATACTTTTCTTTTAACTGTCATATATAAATAAGGAGAGTGGAGGGATTTGAAACCCTATGACTCAAAATTACCATTATGCCCAAATGACCATCATATTGAACCTTTCATATTAGAGTCATACCATAAGTCACATGGGCCATTAATGTTAAAATAATTTAACAATCTCCCACTTGGCCCATGTTACGACATGATGAATCAATAACCAATAAGAGTGCACCATATTTAGAGTTCATCAAATCAGAATTCTCAATTGAATTAAAATGGTTGGATCATGGCGGTCACACATCTTTTAATGACATGATTCCTTCCATGTATCACATGATCATTATAATTCATAATAACTTAACCGAGGAACATTAAAACTTTAAATTGTCATTTCCAAATATGCTACTAGTTATCTCATAAACAATAACTGTATACAACCTGATGTAGATAACAAAAGCAAGCAAAACCATAACTTTAACTGAATTCATAAGTGTCATAATAATACGAGCAGTACAACCATATGTATATATATTTATACATTAACCATCAAATCTGTGAGGACCTGTCTAAAATGCCCATCCGTTCAACATGTCCAGTAAACGTTTTCGGTGGCAAACCTTTAGTTAACGGGTCCCTATCATCAGTTCAGTACTAATATGCTCAATTGACACTCTTTGGTTTTGCACTTCTTCCTTAACAGATAAGTATTTCAAATCCATGTGTTTCGCACCCTTAGAATACCTATCATTCTTAGAGAAGAAAACAGCTGCAGAATTATCACAATAAATTCTTAACGGCTTATCTATACTGTCGACTAAATCAAGCCTTAAGATAAAATTCCGCAACCACAATGCATGAATAGTGGCCTCAAAGCATGCCACAAATTCAGCCTCCATAGTGGAAGTAGCAATGACAGACTGCTTCCCACTCTTCCATGAAACTGCTCCTCCAACAGAAACATGTAACCAAATGTAGATTTCCTCGAGTCTACACATCCAGCATAATCTGAATCCGAATAGCCCACTACTTCAAGATGACTTGACCTTTTATAAGTAAGCATATAATCCTTGGTGCCTTGTAAGTACCTAAGTACTTTCTTTGCAGCTTTCCAATGATCTATTCCAGGATTACTTTGATATCGGCCTAACATTCCTACAGCGAAACTAATATCTGGCCGAGTGCATGTCTGAGCATACATCAAGCTTCCAACCAGTGATGCATAGGGAATGGATTCCATTGATTTTCGTTCCAAATCATTCTTTGGACATTGCAATTCACTGAACTTGTCCCCTTTCTGAATTGGAACTATTCCTGCAGAGCAATTTTCCATTCTAAATCTCTCTAATACTTTATTGATATAGCTTTTCTGAGACAATCCTAACAATCCTTGTGATCTATTGCGAAATATCTCTATTCCTATCACATAGGATGCCTCGCCCATATCTTTCATTTCAAAAGTTTCAGAGAGAAATTTCTTTACATCATGTAACAAACCCATGTCATTAGTAGCCAAAAGGATATCATCGACATATAAGACCAATATAATAAACTTGCTCCCACTGACCTTCATATAGATACACCGATCAACGGTGTTCTCTACAAAACCGTATGATGTAATGGTATTATTGAACTTAATATACCATTGTCGGGAAGCTTGTTTTAATCCATATATCGACTTCTTTAACTTACACACCAAATTTTCTTGTCCTGTGGTTATGAAACCTTCAGGTTGGTCCATATAAACTTCCTCTTCTAAGTCACCATTCAAAAAGGCGTTTTTACATCCATTTGGTGAAGCTCTAAATCATAATGAGCCACCAAAGCCATAATAATTCTTAAGGAGTCCTTCTTAGAAACTGGAGAGAAGGTCTCTTTATAGTCAATGCCATCTTTCTGAGTGTAACCTTTAGCAACAAGTCTGGCCTTGTATCTTTCGATGTTGCCGTTTGAGTCTCGCTTAGTCTTAAAGACCCATTTACAGCCAACTCGTTTTGATCCTTCAGGCAACTCTACTAGCTCCCAGACTTTATTTACATCCATTGATTTCATCTCTTCCTTCATGGCATTGAACCACTTTTCAGAATCACTACATTCCATGGCTTGTCTAAATGAGACTGGATCTTTATCAATGCTTAAGTCAGATTCGTGTTCAAGTGAGTAAACCACATAGTCATTCGATATAGCTGGTCTTTTTGTCTCATAGACCTCCGTAATGCCATTTCTTGTGGTGTCCTTGCTCATTTGTGACTTGCACATTGTTGCTTGGTTCACCTCTAATATGTTCACTTTGTGTGTTTTGAACATCAACTTGTCGTTTCAGCTTGTTGCTTGACTGTGATGCAACAAAAGGAACAACAACCTGAGTAGAAACACTGGGTGTAGGGGTCTCTTCTTGAAATTCTCTAATATCCACCTTTCGTGATTCCCCACTCCCACTAAATTGACCATTTTCAATGAACCGAGCAATACCAGACTCAACTATTCTTGTACTGTGGTTAGGACAATAAAATCTGTACCCTTTTGATTTTTCAGGATAGCCAATGAAGTAACCACTAATGGTTCTTGCATCAAGCTTTCTTTCATGTGGATTATATATCCTTATTTCCGCTGGACAGCCCCAAACATGAAGGTGCCTTAAACTGGGTTTCCTACCTGTCCATAATTCATAAGGAGTCTTAGAGACTGCCTTACTAGGAACCCTGTTCAGCAGATATGCAGCAGTTTTTAATGCATGCATCCATAAGGATAAAGGTACAGTGCTGTAACTTAACATACTCCTAACCATATCCATAAGTGTACGATTCCGCCTTTCAGCCACACCATTTTGTTGTGGTGTACCAGGCATTGTATACTGTGCACATATGCCTCGACTTTCAAGGAATTTTGCAAATGGACCAGGACATTGTCCACTTTCATTGAATTTACCATAATATTCACCACCTCTGTCTGATCTCACTACTTTCACCTTTCTATCTAACTGCCTTTCAACTTCATTAACAAACACCTCTAGGATGTCAACTGATTGTGACTTTTCATGCAGTAGATATAAGTAACAATATCGTGAGTAGTCATCAATAAATGTGATGAAATACTTTTCACCACCCCATGTTGGAATGTCAAAAGGACCACAAATATCAGTGTGTATCAATTCAAGGAGTTCATTACTTCTTGTGGCTAGATTCTTTGATATATGTCTAGTTTGCTTACCTTTTATGCAATCAACACATATATCCCAGTCAGTAAAATCCAACTGAGTTAAGATTTCACCTTTCACCAACCTCATTACCCTTTCTTTGGATATATGACCTAATCTTTAATGCCATAAGAAAGCAGAACAATCATTGTGTGTATTACGTTTGTTACCTATACTATACTCAACAAGAAATAGAGATTCAGCATACATAAAATCAAGATTAAAACGATATAAATTATCAACTAAAGTACCAGATCCATAATAGTACGAATGTCTATATAATGAAAATACACCGTTTCCAATCTTAAAGTTAAAACCTACTTCATCCAACTTTGCAACAGAAACTAAATTTCTAGCACATTCAGGAACATAGAGACACTTTTCTAGATCCAGACGACACCCAGTATCCAAAATCAATTCGTAGTGTACATCCCAATTCCTTCTATTCGTGCCTTCATTCTGTTTCCCATATAAAGAAACTGTTCAGTTTCTCTTATGGGCTGGATTGAAAGGAATCTCTGCATAATATGTGACACATGAATAGTAGCCCCAGAGTCTAACCGCCAAGTATTATTTGGCACTTCAATTACATTTGATTCAAAACATACTGATATACAATACATACCTTTCTTTTCGAACCAAGCCTTTCTTTTTAGACAATCTTTCTTGAAGTGACCCGTTTTCTTGTAGAAAAAACACTTGTGATCCTTATGGATTTGACCTCCACCAACTTTCATAGAGGCTTTGTCCTTCTTCTTACCCTTCTGGTTTAGAGTTACTACTACTAGCATCATTATGAATAGTGAGATGAATTGAGTGATCCTTCATCTTTTTTAATCTCCCTTCTTCCTGAACCAACATGGCCTTTATTTCCTAAAGGTTCCATTTTTCCTTAATGGTGTTGTAATTCACCTAGAATTGACCAAACTTAGGAGGAAGCGAATTGATGATGAATTGAACCAAAAAAGATTCACTCACATACCCATTAACTTCAGTTTTGCTGCTAGATTAGCCATGCATGTCACATGATCATGAATGGGCTGTGACCAATCAAATTTCTTGGTCGTTAGCTCACTCATTAGGCTCCCTACAATAGATTTGTCAGCTATATCTGATTGAGAGTATTCCTTAATTCTCATTATAAATTCCCTTGCATTTTCCGTCTTAGGCATCGATGGCTTGACATTTTCAGCTATCGTCATTCGCATCAAGTTCAAACTCAGCCTATTAGACCGTTCCCAAGTCTCATAAAGAGACTTGTCTGACTCAGTACTAGTCTCAGTAATGGCTGCAGGCTTTTCATCAGAAATAATTGCTAGGTCCAAATCCAAAATGCCCAGTTGAAATTGGATCTGTTCTGACCATTCCGCATAGTTTAGCCCATTGAACTTGATCATTCCATTGCCCAAAGCGAACAAATTACTAGAAGCTGTAAATGTAATCCAAATATACATATTAATGCTTTGAGTAAACTTAAATGGATTCAAACAAATGATAAACTTTAACTATGTATTTAAGGTCACCTTTGGGTGATACCTTAATGCATAACTTTAATCAATAATGATGCTTAGATAAATATACTTTGATAGATCAATCAATCATACTTAAGTCAATATGTATGTTATCTTTGGATATACAGCCATATTCACCCAGTATATCAATGAATCTCTTTTAGTATCATTAATTATAAGCAATGATCCATCTTTGGATGATCTCCTAGCCTTATGATTAATGATTACAATTGTTCATTTCAAACTTTTATATCATTTTATTAGCATCTAAAGAAGATGAACAATTGAAATTCACAATTAAATATTTAAATCCTTCCAAGCTAGGCCACTTTGGTGACTAACAAGCTTTTGACATTTCATTTACACTAACATAATCTCAACAAACATCAAACTTTTCAATCATTAAGATCATTCAAATTAACAAATATCAATAAACTATCGTTAATGCGGAAAATATCAGAAATATAGCACATATATATATTTGCAGATATTTGTTTTTATTTTCCATGTTCGTGAAGCATACACAGACCAAACTATGTTTGGAAATAGGAACACATAATTCAACGTTCCGTTAAATGTTCGTACTCGTACACTTCCAATTCCGGTCAAATCCAATTCCAGGATTCAAAATCACGTCATGTTAAATCCCGTTGTCTATATTTCATTTTCGGAAATCAGGAATATTTCATGGAATATTTATATTACGGAAACATATGTTCCTTCATTCATGTTTTATGAAATATTATTGTTTTCCGAAACGGAAAACATGAACATTACATGATATCCTGGTAAATTCCGAAACGGAAAACATGAAAAGCAATAATTCGTTAATGCAAATGTAGGAACATTTCGGAAAATTAAATTGAATAGGTTTTCCATACCCGCTCTGATACCAATTGTTAGAAATTCTTAGATTTTACAAAAACAAATCTTCATGTAAAACTAATTTCCAAATCAGGATCTTCTAAACATGATAGAAACAATCAAAATTATAATGGTTTTGATACATACCGTTGTCCATGATTTTGAATTCCAATCAAGAGAAGAAAATCTGTTTCGATTTTGTCTTGGTGATTTTCTCCCACTCTACCTTTCTCTTTTCTGTTTCTCTTTTGATGGTGGAGAATGAAAAATTATTCTGTAATGAAAAGTCACGATACTTTTCTTTTAACTGTCATATATAAATAAGAGAGTGGAGGGATTTGAAACCCTATGACTCAAAATTACCATTATGCCCAAATGACTCATATTGAACCTTTCATATTAGAGTCATACCATAAGTCACATGGCCATTAATGTTAAAAATTTAACATTTCATCATTAAATTTTTAAGATTTCTTGTGAAATTGTTATTACAGCCAATTAAATATTTGTAACAGCATTCAATAAGGAATAAAAATATAATAAAATTATAATTATAGTGAAGAAAACAAACATTATATTAGGGTTAATGCGATGATCAAGACTCCTTATATTAAAGATATATGAGTTTTTTTTTCCTTTTTTTTTTTCATCCTTATAAAAAATTATGATACATAGAATTATTAAATTCATGCTATTGTCTGCTAGTTTCTACTATGGTTGGTAGTTGGTACTAGTTAACTCTGTTATTGGAAGATGTCATAGTTATGCAAGGTGGAAAAGGCAATATATGTGTTTGTACTATTAAATTCAGGTAATTTTAATATCTGAAACGTTAATTTTTGTAATTTACTGCTCCTATTTTAAAATAAAGTTTAATTTAGTATTTCGATTAAATAGACATTGCAATTTTAATAGACGTTACATTGATTTGAGATACGACCAACTTATTTTTATTTTGTATTTTTAACTTGCTCCAAGTAAAATGCTGGCTGATTAAGATTTCGAAAATTATAAATGTTACCCTATTATAATTGCAAAAAAATTCCACTTTTAAAAGAAAAGAGAATCTTTTTACTATCATAATAGGTTAACTTTTATAATTTTCAAGATCTTAACAAGCAAGATAGTTAACTAGGATAGCAAATGTTAAAAATATTCGACATTTTGAATTCAATTTTGGCTTAACATAGTGTTTATTGAATTGTATTTATCAAATAAAGAAATTAAATTAAACTCTGTTAAAAAGTAAGAGTACGAAATTATAAAAATTAAAACTTGTGATATTAAATTGTTTAAATCTAATAGTATAGGCACTGGTATTATCTTCATCCTGGGTAATATAAATAGGAAGAGTACTAATTTTGTTTTTTGTTTTTTTTTTTTTTTTTTCGTGTTAAGGTTGCTTGGTTTTATGCATTATTGCTGATAATGGAAGAATTTGTCCGATGTTGATAACTGAGATGACTCAGGAATCAGAATCAGATATAAATATATCTATTCATTCTTATTTGAATAAAATCTACACGGAATCAGATATAACATATATGCCCAATTTCATTTTCATTTCTTATTTTTCTATTTGTATCCATTGGCATAAATACACTTGCATCCAAAGTTAGGGCTCCACTTTTACTGTTGCATTGATCAATGATTCTCACTGTTTCTTCTGTCCCAGTTTCCATATTTGTCACCTGTGGATTTAAAGATACAATTTTAGGGTTGTTTGTATTACAAAAATACGGTGAAAAGTCTTGATATATTAGTGTATATACATATTTTGGGAAATGGCCATGGAATAAATATAGCACAATGGTAAATTTTATGTTCTATGATAGATTGTCTAGTCCATCATTTGCTATTAAAATAAATATAGTAATTAATATATTAATTATTTTAGTAGGGTGATTAAGAATGTGTATAAATTTAACTAAAGGACATACCACATAAAAAGATATGAGGACATCATGGAATTTTTCATAAAATCAAATTATATTTAAGGAATAAGGTAGGATAATTTTATGGTCCATCGTTAATTCACTGGATACAACAAAAGAAAATTCTATGGTTCCATCATCATCCAATGGCTCATACCATATCTCGAATCTCTAAAATAGTTAATATTCAATTGATTAAATTTATTTTAATGGATAGATCGTTGACAGGACTATTCCGTTGACGGGACCGTAAATGCTCTCAAACGTTAGAAATTCCTAGTAAGTTATTAGGGTTGATTACTATGTAAAAAGATAATACTTGGCGGAAAAGAACTATATTTTTTCAGACGACTCTGTAGATAATTTATTTACTTAGTTATTTAATTTTTTTAGCACCCATAACATAGGAGAGCAAACGTCTGTTAGTAGTTTCTTTATGTGCTACTTTTAGATTTTTGTTTGCCGGTTAAAAATTTGTAAATTTTATTTTTGAATTAATACATATAACCAATAGCTATATTATCCAAAGATAAATGAAGAAGTTTTCAATGGAATAGTTAAAATAAGTAACTTCTATAATAGATTATACTATAAGTAAAAGTAAAAATTCTATGAGACCACTCTAATTTTTAACAGAACTGATCCCATTATTTATTTATGACCTTGGATCCATACACAACTGCGATTATACAACTGAAATATTTATATATCAATTAATATATTTAACCGTCAATTATTGTTTGAGACCATAAAAGTAGAGTAATTCTTGAAAATTCACATACCTTCAAGCATTTACCACAAGCAGCTTTACCGGTGGGTCCGACAGGGCCACAGAAAGCAGCCCATCCATATTGTTTCCGCCATGCCAAGGGCTTGTCTGAGTCAAATGGTGCACAGTAAGCGTCCACATCGCTGAGACTCCATCCATTATTCTCCGGGCTGTAATAATGGTATCTTGCTTTGACATTTGTAGCATTTTGTGCTTGTGCATGACCTACAAGCACACACAAAAATACCACAGCAACAATATTGGGAAACCCCATTCTGATTTTTTACTCAATTAGGTGATGTGAAAAAGAGAAAGCTGGTTTATGCACTTCAGTTTTTGGGCTTGAAAACTATGTGTATAGTGTGGTGATTGGTGGAAGATAGGAATGTATATTTATAAGGGGGGAAGATGAGGTTTTGGAGTTGGCAACGTGATCTAAATGATTGGCTTGTTTAATTTGGAAAAGCAAGTTGACAACATGGTTTGACCAATTTGGTAATCGTACGAATGGTTGTTTTGATTTCAGCATGACCACACAGTGTTTTGTTGAAAGGGTCTTATTAATCCGAACAAATTTTTTTATTTACTGCGACGAATTGTCTGATACAAGGGCCTATTTTATCTCCTGCATATGAATTTTGTTGTTTTAGTATTTCTAAATCTCTCTGTATTGATTAGTGGGGTATAAGAACTAACAATGTTTTTTTGATAAGTATTAACTTGTATAAAACATAATATATATATATATATATCTATATAAATTACTCACCATTATTATCATATGTTAAAATATATATTTCCTTTCTTCTTTTATTTTATTTTTTATATTTTTTTCATTTTACTTGGCCAAAAATGGCTTGATTTCTTTTTATGTTAACTTCTTTTTAATTTTCCACGAATAGCTTTGAGAGTTTCTACTGTCCAATGAAGTTCAACCTCTATATTCTAATTTGTATAATTTAAATTAAGTGAAATTGAGCAACCAGCTTCTAACCATACTATCACATCTTATCCATCTAACAAAATCATTCAAATTTTCGTTAGGTTTCAAGATTGTTCCATCTATGAACCCTAATTTAAATTTTGCACTCAATCCAATCTTTACAGATCGATCCCAGGCTAAAAAATTTGATTCATTAAAAAGTGTACTTCCTATAACCATATTAGGCATATCAGAATTTGATAAGAATAAAGGATCAGACAAGGATGCATCCATCTGTTTTCGTCGATTTGTATCATTCAATAATTCCATTGCACCATCAGAAAAGAAAAACTACAGAACAACTCAAGAAATAGATATCAAAGACGAAGATGACGAACTAAATGATGAAATACCTTAAATTCAATTGCTCTGATACCATGTGAACTTTGAGGATTTAATCATAAAAAATTATGTAAGATCCATTGAAAGAAAGAGTGAATCTGATACAGAGTTCGTAAGGAACATAACAAAGAAAACTAGCTTATATACAAATAATAGACTTGTAACTAACTACACATATCAGCTAACTAGATACAGACAAATAGACAAATAATATACTACCACATGGCAATAACTAATATGTACAAATATATATTTCACAATCACCACCACTACTAGACTTGATAATATATACACAATAACATTGATAGTTCAATTATTAAATCACTATGACAAAAAACATAAATAAATAAATATATATATATATATATAGATATATAAGAAATTTGTGTTATATTTGATGTATCAAATATTAGCACAAGAATTTTATACTACACTCCTCATGCTATATTGAACTAAAGTTGTTTTATAAATCAAATACTGCCTTTGTGTATCCTATAATGCTACCGCTATTGGTTTGGTTTTTGTAGACATATTAAGATACCAAATAGATTTTAAGTCAGAATTTCAATGTGTGAATGGAGGTTTTACAAACCCTTTTCAAAATAAGCCCTTTTTGCATTCCTAGTCATCTTCTTAAACCCCTATAAACAATTTTCATAAAAAATATCAACTGATTCCATTCGTCATCAAACTACAACAATTGGACTAACCTTGCTTGTACAATATCACTATTACATAAGAATTTTTGTTTGTAAGCATAGATGTGTTAAGCCTATTTACAAGCTAGTAAACTTAATTCAATATTTACTCAAATATTATTTGATTATAAAACATGTGAGATGGAGGTGAAATTACTCAATTAGTTTATCTAATTGAACTTAGGATTCATGATATTTGGCTTGTCTAGTTTGTAAGTTTAGGCTTGATTGAGCTTAAATATTAGTGGAACTTAAATTGAATTTGCATGTTAATATTCTTTTAATGAAAATAAAAATATTTAATTAGAAGAAACAAATCTAACTATATTTTAATTTGGTTGAGCTCAAACTTAATGAGCACCTTTTAAAGTCAGTTAAGCTCGGATTAAAAATCTAAGTTTGGTCAAATTTGAACACATCTCTATCTGATTTATAATATGAGGAAACTTTTCGAAACTTGCAATCATACACAGAAAAAAATTCCCTTTCTCTAGATTTTTGTTATCTTTTTTCTGCTTAATGACATAGTGGAACTTGCATGAAAGGGAAGGTAAATATTATGACTCATTGATTTGCTTACAAATGTTGGAAAATGATTTTCTACACATATGTTAATTCTAAGAATACCCAGTAGATATAGACATCAAAAATTCGAAATTTGTAAGATAATTCAAATTTTAGGGAAAAGAGCAATAATTTAGTTCTGTGAATTAATGATAAAAAAAAAACCATTTTTTGCCTTAAGGCATACAATAAGTAGGAAAACTTGAAATTTGCAAAAAAGGCAATTTCCTAGAACACTCATAGTCATAAAGTAAATAAAAAGACAAAGCAACCACCACAAACGATAATAAAAATAGAGTTTCTTATTAAAGTTATAACAATATAAAATATTTTCTAAAACAGCAAGGATGTGATTTTGATGGTTGAAACAATCAAATTCGCTTAAAAAGCAACATACGCCACGAGCAAAGTTGGTGAGTTTTGACCATTGGTCTGTTTGCCATCAAATTATGGCCTTAAAATGCAAAAATTCAAAACTGCTTAATTATGAAATTGCCACTAACTAGTTTCTCTCCCATTTTTCCATATACCCATTCGCTAATTTTTTTACCACATCACTTAAGGTCTTCACCTATGTCATTTTTTATATTCCCCTTTAATTTATTCATTCTTTTTTAAAATCTGTATGCACACAATATTAATGGCTTATTCGCTTCATTGTAATCCTTAGTTCATTCCCCTCTTATTCCCTATAGCACATCTATTACGTTGTTTAGTTCACTTTTGTCTCCTTAATAGTCATTCAACACTAAGTCCCTATCTGTCACGCCCTAACGGGTACCTTAAACGTGACAGCCCGCCGTACGCAATATTAAAACTTAAGAATGACTACCTCAGTCACTCGAAAGCTTCCATATTAGTACAAGACGTACATTCACATCAAAGGAAGATCGGTAGAGTAATGCATTTTAAGATATTGACAGCGGAACATTCAAAATAACACTTAATATATTTCATCGAAATATAGAGTCTTACAACTTTTAAGGGGCATTCCCTAATAATTTCCATAAAAACATAGTTTTACTAAGATAAATAACTAAAGCTAGAAGATTTTAGAAGAAATCTACTATAAGACATCAAAACAGAGTTACTCCAAAAGCTTCCCAAAATAAAGATTCTATTCGGATAATCAAGATAGTCTCGGGTACGAAACAAAGGCCCTGCAATATCAAAAGTCTATTAGGGTATAAGTATAACTAGCTTAGTAAGATATTCCTTATGCAAAAGTACTCATAACGGGTATTCAACCAAGTTCATTAAACAAGCATATGAAATACAACAACCATATGATCAAACAATACATACGGCTATCCGGTTTCGCATGTATGATGGATTTAACTCTCCATCGATTATGAATCGATTTGAACTGGGCCCCAAACGACCTCTTTAAAAGTTGTGCGTGTCTTGGGTTCCAACGAACTGTATTGCTAGTCCTCGGGCTTTCCTTACCCAAAGCGATCGATCTGGCTCGGCTACAACTTGAGGCCGTATTCCTTGAACGTCCTAAATCCTCAAGATGTAGCTAGGCAGCTTACCTTTCCGGTCCCACGTTGAGGAGTAGTAGTAAAAGTGCGAAATGATATTCTAAGTGATATACATGAGCAATTTAGTTTATGGGGGTTTCAATATGATATTAATTCATTTAAAGCGATCAAGCAATAATTGCACACGTAGCAATATATACATAGAAACAATTATATCAATCATAGATCGGGTTCCGATTACTTATCGTTCGTAACAATTCACATACATAATTCCCATGATATCCCATATGCATATCAATTTTATCTTTTCCTAACATCTAGTGCTCTATTCTACAAGTACATGTGCGAATACGTAAATCGTAAAGGAAACTCACTCGTCCATAGCGATCTTCTAAGAGTCGAAGTAATCCTCGGGGAAGAAAAGATCTTGGTCCTCGATACCTAAACAAAAGAAATACCTAAAATGAGTATTTCATTCAAGATTTACTCAAATTTTCTAATTCTATCTTATTGAATTCGTCAAAATTCACATGAATGAAAATTCTAACTTAAAATGACCATAACTTGCTCATTTTAACTCAGATTTTCGCATATTATATACCAATTTCTACCTACTCGAAAGATCTATTCATTTCTAAGGTTATTTTTATCAAAAGAATCCATTTGGGTCTCGTAACAGTGACATATAGAACTATTACGAAATTCCAGTTTTCAAAAATACAATTTTCCAAGCTTTTCTTCATTAAAAAATTCTTGTACCAAAATATAGATATTTGTATAGTTGGAAAATCTTTTGAATATATATTGACTCATATCATAAGCATGAATTTAATGAAGTTGTCCCAACAATGATTTTTGTAAAACAAGGTGGTCTAAAAGTTGGAGAAGTAATGTTTTGGAAATTTTTATTTTAGCTTTATTGGAAAAGTTCTTAGATTTATTATAAGTAACTATTTTCCTCTTTTTAACTTTATCTATCTTTTGAAAACCATTCATATTTTCCAAAATAATTTTATTTCTACAACTTCATTTTTAGGAGTTAAAAATATAGTTTCTAAATGTTTTCTTGATAGCGATAAAACTTTCTTAAAATTCACTTGTTCGTAGCTTTTCCTAAAGTTAGTTCTATTTTAAAATAAAAGTGTTTTTCTAATTTTATTTCCTAAGTAAGATTCATCTTTAAAAAGATTTATTCTTTGATGATTTTGTAAAACTTATCTAACCTTAGTATGTTGACGAAAACTTTGCAAATGAGTTTAAGACACTTTTGTTAAACGAAGAATTAGTAACATTAAGTTTAAAGAAACCTTCTTATTTCTTTGGTTTGAAAAGATAGTATGTGAAAATTCTACTTTATGTATTCTTTGATGAAACTCTAATGTACCATTATTGCTAAGACTTGTTATGAGTTTACTTAAATTTTTGGGAAAGGTTTGTGAAGGTAAAACTTGTAGCTTTTAATGAAAATTCTTTTTTTAAGTAACCAAAATTTATTTGAAAAGAGTTCATAAAAAAATTTTCTTCATTTTTTTGTTGAGACAATATCAATATGCCCATGCATGAACATGAATATGTAGTTATGTGAAATATAATCAAAATGACATAATAAAATAAATGTAATAAGAGCATAATAGTAAAGTCAAGTATTGAAAACCTTAGCTTTATCAAGGTATCTTGGGACTAAGAATAGACTAGTCCCAAAAGAGAAAAGAAAAAAGAAAAGAAAAGAAAGAAAATTGTTTTAACTTGATAAGGACAAGTCTAAGACTAGAAAGACTAGTCTTAATAATAGCACCAAATAAATAAATAAATAAATTGTAAAGCATAGAAATAAATAAATAACAAGTGAGCTTATATGCTCTAAGAAATATATATACATAATATGCATAATAGTATATAGAAGTTAGATTAGAGCAAATAATAATAATAACATAATAACAATAATAACATAATGAAAAATATGAACATGAACATGAACATGTTGTTGTTTCTTTAACTCTCATGAGTCTAAGAAACATACACTAAGCTCATGCTAAGTTAAATGAACACGATTAGTAAATGTGAGAAATTTTTACCTAAGGTTATGTGTGTTGAAAAGGAATAGAATGGGTTGTAGTAATATGTGGGAAATGATTTTATAGAGAGAAGAGATGACTTGGGAGAGAATTTGAGAGAAAGAGTTTGTGGAGTTATTTTTGGTAGAGTTTTAGTAGGAAATGAGTTGTGTGAAAGAATGAAGAAGGAATAGGGTATTTATAGAGTTTTAGAGTAGAAATTAGTTGTAATTAAATAAATTGAAAAAGAAAAATAATAGAGAGTGATGAGAGAGAGGGAGTGGATGGCAAGCATGGGAATGAGAGAGAGAAATTGATTAAATTTGTTGTTTTGTAATAAAAAGAAGTAATATGTAAAGTGTGATGTGATTAAAGTTGTATGGGGAAGGTAAATTGTAAGTTATAGATATGATAGTGTGTAAGGGTAGAGTGTAAAAAAAAGTAGAGATAGCGAAATAGTAATGGATAGTAAAAATAGTACTATAAATAGTAGACTAGATAATTATAATACTGTTAGTAAAGAAAATACGCGTAAACGGCCTATATATGATATTTTTAGTTACCGAAAAATTTTAAAACTGATGTTTTTAAAAACCTTATATTTTACGAGTTTAATGATGTTGTTGGAATATTTTCACTATCCGATGTACTAGGACACGGTTTTCGAAAATTGATCCTGTTCAGATCCGAAAGATACTAGAGACTTGTGAATCTGATATTTTTAAGCTTTCCTATATTATTACGAACCATTTTCCACAATTATCTTAATTTCGTTGTCTAGGGTTTAAGAAAATGGGTTGCCGGATCTAGATTCACTAGTTTAAACATAGAACTAGGTTAACTTTAGGGTTCCGGTTTGACTTCCGGTTCTTTAAGGTTTACTATATTACCGAAAAATCTAAGGGCTTACACTATCACATAAAGTAAAGAGTATAAATTCCTTACTTAGAAAACTTGGCACTTACCTCCATTTATCTATGCCAAAAATAATCTTCTCATATTTTACAAATGACATCAATTCACCCTTAGATTAGAATGTCTTCATCCATTAAAACCCTAACTCCATTTTCATCTCTAGGCTCTTTGGTTCTCTCTCTCTCTCTCTCTTACACAATATCAAATCTTTCTAACCCACTTTATCAATACCTTGCGTGCATGCTCAATCTTCCCACACTTTGCGTATAAATTAACTAAACTATTCTGCATAAACTTGTGCAACTTAATCCCTTCCTCCATCGAGTTTAAATGCAAGCATCCTTGATAACACATGGCAAAATGAAGTAGTCAAGGATAAGTTCATATAACAACATGTCAAGCAACAAGGTAATGGCTTCATGGAGCATTGGATTTGAATTAGGAATTTGATGATATAATGCACTAATCCTTAAACTTAGTGCATTATTAGCCTACCACGTATCACCATAAGACAAGGACATACTAAAGTTCAAACACTTGCTAATAACCAATATCAGATACTTCCAAACTCACATTAAAGGTTATCTCATCAATGGTCATAGTTGGGAATAAATACTTCAAAGTATAGTCGGCAAAACTGAAAGCCAACTTAGACCCAACCTAAAGATGGGAAAGAAAATTAGTCTTTACATAAACCAAAACATTTAATATAATCTTAAAATATCAGCTGCTCAACGTCACAAAAGTCTATTTGCCGGATAGTCTAGACTACTAACATCATCCCATAGTCCATCTATATATCGTAACCTGATAGATCAAACACTATGGGCTCCTCACTTGATCCTACAAAGATAAAAAGGAATTAGCATAAGGATCAGTATGCCAAAAACATACCCATGCTTACTCGTGAACAAATAAAACACATATCCACATACAACATGACAATAAATGCATTAGCCAAAACTTATTATCTTTAAGTTAGCCAGACAACGAACACAATTTAGAACTATTTGTAACTAGCCCTAAACTTTCAATAACTCATGACTCCACAACAAACAAACATATATATATATATATATATGGATACTTATATATATTGGTGTTGGATACTCCTCAATACCCTGGATACCATACTTATGCCACTCCTAGTCTACTAGAATCCTCTTCATTGTAACTCTCACATATGACAATGATACATACAAATAATTAGGGCACCATCCTAGAAACACCGGTACTCCCAATTTACTTAACCTAACCAAGCATCGTAGTAAACAATTTTAGCCCAATATTATTTAGTTCATTTGCAATTTCTAAGCTTACACTCAAAAGCAACAACCAAGTAATGATGTACTAGATACAACGTCTAGAACAAATAACTCAACTCTGCAAGGACATTTGTTCATACATAACAATACTAATTCATTACTATAGTAAAAAAGGAAAGCATACCCTAAAGTTATCTAGTTTCCTAAGTTAATAAAAGCTACTACCATTCTAGCTATAGATATCAAAACATACTTAGATATAAGTGTACTTGATATTAAGCAAGGGGTTTAGGGGTCTAGTTAGATGGTCTGTTTTCATCGGTATTGTGTTGGTATTTGTATCATATTCATTTCATTTTAGTATTTAGTCTATTTGATCAATTTATGAGTAAAAATATTTATTTTTTATCGAAATTTCGACAATTAGTCTGTTTGAAAATGATAAAAAGATGAAGCAAAAATGATAGAAATATGATGAAACAAACAAACTAATGTTTAGGAAGTCAGGTAAAAAAATGGTCATAACATCATTTTGTAGCTCACGCCAGTGATGGAGAGTGTGATAGGCTCGAAGGAAAAAGAACACATTGTCACTCCTTGGATCACGTCCGTGATGGAGGGAGTGACGACCATCACCCCATGTGTCACGCCCATGATGAGGGTTATGACAAGTTATCACCCCCCATGTCCCGACCGTGACGGGAGTGGTGATAGGCCTGTTGGCCATGTCAGTGACTCTTACGGCCTCGGCCATGACCGTGATGAGTGCCTTTAGTGGACTAGATAATCCTACTCCAGAATTTGCTATTATCTCATGGCAAAATTTTAAATCTCACTATTATACTTAATTTAGAACTAGTAATATATCCAATACCAACATTAAAGACCCATATGTACGTCCATTTGTCCCTTTTATTAATGGAAACTTATTACGTGTTGTAACTGTTGTTCTAAGAATTCTTGATGTATTAAATAAATAAGAACTTGATGTCTTTGAGATAGGAAATGAAAAGGTAACTTTGAACCTTATTAGTTGATGGTTACTTTGGATAGGACACTCTAAAAGCAGTGATCTTAAATTATACGCTTTTTTTTTTTTTTTTTGGTATTTAGTTGTATTGGGTTTTCTTTACTCTTTTAAATAATTTTAACTTTGTTAATTATCAAGAACATGGATCTTAGGCAAGGAGATTGTATTGGACAAGACACTATAGGATAGCTTACTACTTGTGCTTAACATATTCTCACATAATAGATTAATCTTAATAGTATATGTGCAAATTGGTTGGTTAAGCATATATGACAACCAAATAAAAAAAAGGGCACATAGAGAACCTTTCATTTTCAGTTGACAAGAAAATATCGATGGGTGCTTTTAGAATATGTCTGGCAAAAAGCATGAAAATAAAATAGTAAAAGGGAATAAATAGAAATAGTAATAATCCCATTCTTCGCAATTATTATGATGGTCAAGAATTAGATGGGTTATTCCAAATTGCATTTGTTATTTCTTAAATTAAATTGTTATTGGGACTAACAGTGTGATCTCTCATAGTTTGAAATAAGATTGATATGGATTGTTTATCTTGTATTGACTTTTTTCTTGTTCTATGCTTACTCGGGAACTGAGCATTTGATTTTTGTTTTTATTTAACAATTTTTGTAGTGGAGTGAAATTGAATTATATTTAATCATTTGTTTGTCCAATAATTACTTCACATGTTTGAACTGATTTAAAGTATACGTATTGGTTAGTCAAATAATTCTTTCAAAATCTACTTTCTGTTAATATATCACCTAAATCTTGCAAAGTTTGGTTTTAAAAGTGTGGTCTGTCTTAGCTTAATTAGGAAAGTGAAGTTTGAACAAAGTCCCTTATTATTTTATAGCTTTTTGTTATATCTTGTTGCTATTGGTAGAGATTCTTTTTTGTGATAATAATTATTGGAATAAAGACCAATAGCATATATTTTTTATGAAGTAATTTATATTTTCAATCATATTGATGGTTTGCATTAATGATTTTGTTATTGTTATGGTGTGTATGAGCTTCCTTAGGTTTAGGGCATTGCTCACATAACTAGATGATAAATGTTGCATTAGCTTGTGCATGATTGAGTGGGCTATGATTAAATTGAAATTGACTCTAAAATTGTGACTTTTTTCATGATTATTTATCAAGTTTGGGTACAATCTGCACTAGGGTTTGTGTGTGTAGAGTTGGAACAGAAGGAACTGGAAGTGAAGGACGAAGTGAAAGATAAAGAAGAAGCTATTGTGTCTCAAGTAATGGAGTTAGAAAAGACTATTTGGGATGGGCTTGGGCCGAAGGATGAGGGAAGTGGACCTGCTGCTTATGCTGCATACTAATAAGACCATGGGCTCAAAATATATTAGTAGTTACAACCCATCCATATTTTACTAAGCATTATATTACATGCATTGCATTGCTGGAATTTTGTTACAACCAACTAATGAGTTGGCAGATTCCTGCACATGCATTTGGATATTAGGAGCAAATTAGTTGTCATTGTTACAGAATATATATACATCACTAGTGTAATACGAAATCCATCAGAAAATTAATACAAAAACATTCTTGCTCCCATTACTTGTATTCAAGTAATTCAATGCTGCATTCGGCATATATTAGCTCAATTCTACTTAATTCTAATTTCATATTTTGCATCCACGTTCCCGCATTGCAATTGGTATTAAAGCAAAACATCCATGGAAACTAGAGAGTTCAAGAAAATTGTGGAGGCGTTGAAAGGGGTGATGAAGGAACAAGTGGAGTGGCAAGAAAGGATTCTCCAAGAGCAAGCTGATAAACATGAAAACCGGATCAAGTTATTATCAGAAAAACTCCAAAGACAACAAGCAATGATAGAAAAGCAGAATTAAACCATTGATGCACTATAACAGCAACTACATGGCAAGGCATCCGCTAGGGAACAACCATCCAAGGCGATAGCAGGTGACAATAAGACCCAAACAGTAAGTGGTTCTGATGACAAACACACTAGTGCTCTGAGCACTTATTAGGTACCTATTAGAAACACTAAAATCAAGTTTCCTGTGTTTGATGGAGATGGGTTTAGGAGTTGGGTTTCTAAGGCAGAGCAATTTTTCGCTTTGGATGAAACCCCTGATTATCTAAGGTGAAAATTGCAACTATGCATTTGGATACCAAACCTTACGAATGGTATAATGCATATGCTAAAGCTAGGAATGATATAAACTCCTTAACCTAGGAAGAACTTACAAAGGCTTTGAATGCTAGGTTTAATGAGAAGGGTTTTGAGGATCTTATTGCTGACTTAAAAGAATTACAACAGATAGGATCATTACAAGACTACAATGATGGTTTTTGCACTTGTCAACTCAAGTGCAATTGCTAGAATCATATCTTGTTAGTTGTTACCTTAGTGGCCTAAAATCAGAACTTCAGTACCCAATTAGAATGTTCCAACCACAAACACTTACCCAGGCTTACAAACTTGCCAAACTATACGAAGCCACAATTTCATCATCCAAACAGAACCTTAAAACTTACAGAACTCCCACCAGCACCTTCACACCCAATTCCAAATACACTAGAGCCTATTACTCAAACACTACCCAAACCACTCCACCAAACCAGCCACTAACCAGAACCCAAACACTAACTTACCAAACATCAGCTGTGGAACCAATTTTCCAGGTAACCGAACTACCAAATGATTGACTCATGAAGAACTCGAGGAGATACTGTGTGCAGTTGATGGGGAAGGAGAGCCTAAGGAACCCAGCATGAGAGTTAGAGGAAAATTCAAAAACTAACTTTTGAATATCCTCATTAATACTGGCAGCTCATCTAATTTTATTGATGAGTACTTGGCTGTGGAATTAAATTGTGCTTTGTCATCATTAGAACCTATTCCTGTAATTCTAGCTAACGGTACTACCATATTTAGTACCAATGCTGTTAAGCAGTTTTGTTGGGAAATGGATGGAGTGGGTTCGAATATGATTTCTACACTTTAACCTTAAAATCATGTGATTTGATTCTTGGAATGCCATGGTTGACCAAGCTTGATACTGTAAGCTAGAATTTTAAGCAACATGTGATGGAGTTTGAATGGAAGGGCATTCATTGCATCTTAGTAGGCGAGCATAAGGCTGTCCACAACATTTCAGGACAAGAATTGACTCAAATTTTGAGTAATGTTACAAGGCAAGTGGAATTGTATTGTTGGATGGTTAGAGGGTTGACCAGGAAGTACCAGACCAGCCTAAAAAGCTAGTTCCCCGACTCTAGGATCTTTTGGAAGAGTTCAAGAATATATTTGATGAACCACGTGGGTTACCACCCAACAGATCTTGCAACCACAAAATTCATTTACAAGAGGGAAATAATCCGATCAACTTAAGGCCCTATAGATATTCCGCTCTACAGAAGATAGTGTTGGAGGAGATGGTTAAGGAAATGCTGATGAGTGGAATTATCAGACCCATCGATAGTCCATTCGCATCTCTAGTAGTCTTAGTTAAAAAAAAAAAAAAAAAGATAACACTTGGTGAATGTGTGTGGACTATAGGGATCTTAACAAACAAACGATAAAGGATCATTTTCCTATCCCTATTATTGACGATTTGTTTGATGAGCTCCATGGTGCAACCCATTTCAGCAAGCTAGACCTTCAATCTGGGCACCACTAGGTCTTAATGCACCCTAAAGATGTTTATAAGGCAACATTTAGCACTCATGAAGGCCATTACGAGTTCTTAGTCATGCCATTTGGCTTGATTAATGCCCTATCAACATTCCAAGGGCTCATGAACTTTGTTTCAGGCCTTATTTGCGAAGATTTGTATTTGTGTTCTTTGATGATATATTGGTATACAGTACTAGTATTGAACTGCATATAGAACACTTGAGGGAAGTATTCCTAGTATTAAGGAGGGAACATTTATTCCTTAAACGTTGCAAGTGTGTGTTTGGTGTTCCACATATCGATTACTTAGGGCACATCATATCTAAAAATGGAGTAGCTAAAGATCTTAGAAAGGTAGAGGTTGTGGCTCAATGGTCAGTGCCGAAAAACCTTAGACAATTGAGGGGATTTCTTGGGCTAGCGGGCTATTACATGAGGTTTATACAAGGCTTTGGTTTGATTGCTAGGCCTTTAACTCAACTACTCAAAAAAGACCAATTCCAATGGAGTTTGAGGCACAATCAACTTTTGATCAACTCAAAAACGCTCTCATCAAGTCTCTAGTTTTTTGGTTACCAGATTACGCTAAGCTTTTTGTGATAGAGACTGATGCAAGTGGTGAAGGGATTGGGGCTGTCTTGATGCAGGACAAACACCCCATTGCTTTCATGAGCAAGTCCTTAGCACCCAAACACCGTGGTTTATCAGTACAAGAGCGCGAATTAATGGCTTTAGTGCATGCCATTGACAAATGGAGGCACTACCTTTTGGGCAGACACTTGGTGATCAAAACTGATCATCAAAGTCTTAAGTATCTACTTAAACAACGCTTTTGCCTTCTAGCCAACAAAAATGGATCACCAAGTTGCTGGGACTCGATTATACAATTGAATACAAATCTAGTCAATCTAACATTGCTGTTGATTCTTTATCTCGCAGGGATCCAATTGCTCTCAGTCACATGGTGGTAAAAACTTTTGCACTTGACCTATTGGTTGAAATTAAAAGCAATTGGGACCTGGATGTTGACTATAAGCTGAAAATCCAACTTTTAAAGGAGGGACAGACGGTGGGCCATTACTCTTATGAAGGCAACATCCTAAGACGTAAAGGAAGAGTAGTGGTGGGTTCTTCAACAGCTCTTAAAAAACGAAGTAGTTACAACTATACCATGGAGGACCTCTAGGAAGACATTTAGGTGCTAATGCAACTTATAAGAGGATATCGACAGTGTTCTGTTGGCCCAAATTGGGGAGATACATAAGGCATTTTGTAAGGGAATGTGACACTTGTCAATGCTACAAGTATGAAAATGTGGCAACACCAGGACTTCTGAGCCCTTTGAGGATTCCTAATGAGTGCTGGCAGGATATCAGCTTAGATTTCATTAAAGGACCACCTAAATCCAATAGGAAGGAAGTGATTTTGGTAGTGGTGGATCGATTGAGTAAGTACAGTCACTTTATTGCTCTCTCCTACCCTTACACAGCAGCTACAGTAGCTCAGATTTCCTAGATAACATCTACAAGCTACACGAAACCCGGAATCCATTACTTATGATAGGGATCCACTCTTTGTCAGTATATTTTGGAAAGAGTTTTTCAAATTGCAAGGGGTGGAGCTGAACATTTCCACCACTTACCACCCCTAGATGGATGGCCAAACCGAGGTGGTTAACAAATGTCTGGAAACCTATCTAAGGTGTGTTACTGGAGAAGTTCCTAACAAGTGGGCTCAATTTCTTCCCCTAGCAGAATGGTGGTGCAACACCAACTTCCATAACAGCCCCAAAATAACTCCATTCGAAGCATTATATGGTTACCCTCCTCCCTTACACCTTCACTATATACCTGGTGACTCTAGGGTTGAAGCTGTTGATCGACTACTTTCTAATAGGGAAGATCAAATGAAATTGCTGAAATTTCATCTAAAAAGGGGTCAACATCAAATGAAGCAGATCGAAGACAAGACATGGAGCAACAGGGAGTTAACATAAGGGACATGGTACTACTCAAGCTATAGCCCTATCGGCATGGATCTCTCAAAACAACAAGAAATAACAAATTATCAGCTAAGTATTATGGCCCCTACAAGATACTCAACAAATTGGAATAGTGGCTTACCGATTAGGGTTACCTACTGAGGCTGACATTCACCCTACGTTCCATTCCCCAACTCAAAAGATACCATGGCCCCAGATCTGACATCTCATCGGAAGTCCCTGTGACAGATCAATAAGAAGCGTTAGAACCCAAACAATATTAGAAAGGAAAATGATCAAACGGGAACAAGGCTAAAACAATGGTGCTTATCTTATGGAAAGGCAAAGGAGCCAGTGACGCGACTTGGGAATTTTATCATGATATGGTGTTGCAGTTTCCAAATCTTCCCTTATGGTCAAGGGATTCAGATGGGAAGGGGAATGCACTAGGGTTTGTGTGTGTAGAGGAACAGAAGGAACTGGAAGTGAAGGATGAATTTCTGATCTCATAGCTTTGTTGGTTTAAAGTTTCCTTTGCATTATGATAGTCAGAGAGGATTAAGGACAATACAAATTGAATAGGAAGATAATTATTCAAATTGCTGGGCTATAGAAGTTCTGTCCATTTCACCTTAGGATAACATATGTTGGTATTCATAACGACACCAACCATTCTCCTAGAATTCCAGTTAAATCAGTGGCATGCATCATCTAACACATAATCAAAATGGCACTCATAAGTGTTCAACAAGATCAAAATGTCATCGAATTACACTATTGGTATGTCTTACATATTATTTAAGTACTCAACTCCTAAACCCGACCCATCCTTAAAATAAACAAGTGAAATTCCAACACCACAAAGAAATAGAACAAGAACATATACAAGTAAATGGCACTCATTATAATATGAGTTAAAAAGAGTATACTAGTAAATAACTACCGAAAAGATAACTGAGCACTGGGAACCTCTACAGCTCCATCGACCGAAACATCAGTTAATTATTTGACCATCATAACAAATACAGCAGGTGATAGATTAAGTACTTTAATGGTGAGATGAATCCAGATTGTTAAATAACCAACAAATCCGGTCCCCTTAAAAAAAAATGATGTAAGCATGAAATTCTTTTTCGTAAGTATTTAGACACTGAATTTTTCAGATGAAGATATTCCATCAGAAGTAAATAAGCAAACCCACATTCTACTGAACTTGGAAATGAAAATCAATTTAGATAGATATTAACTAAATTTTTTTTCAGAAAATTGGAGCGGTGGCACTCCTTCACACAGTAGGATAACGCAATATGAACAGGTTAGAAGATACGAATATAGCTAAACGAAACAGACATGATAAAAACAACCTAAGTATGACAAGAATCCAACAAAACTTATAATCAAAGACACTAATTTGACAAATAAAAATGAAAAAAGCACACTAAACACAAAACATTTCTAACCCAAAACAAAATCATATTACGGATAATTTTTTTTCCCTTTCAAAAGATAGTACCTTTGCGATCTTAATCTCATCTTCGACCTCATGGAATCGGTTATTGAGTTTAAAGAATCTGTTAATGTTCTGCTGATCTTCCCACGTCACCTCTGTTTCTGATCCTCCACCCTTCAATTAAAAAGTCACAATTTTTTTCATTATTCACAAAAGCTTAAAAATCAACACAAACCCAAAGAAGAACGAGTGGTGTAAAACAAAAGTGTTGTCGTTAGATTATTTGGGTACTTACTTGTTGCATTGTTGTTGACTCGGGACTAGGAATAGAGCAAAAGGTTTGTCACAGAGAGAGAGAGTGAGAGAGAGAGAGAGAGGAGGAGGAGGAGAAGAAAAGAAATGGAGGAGTAGTGTTCTGCAACCATTGGGCTCTTTTTGGGCCTTGTTTGTTCTTGGGGCCGGTTGCTTCCTTTGCGTTGCTATGGCAAACTTATTATTATTATTTTTCAATCTTCTTATCATTTCTTTTTGAAAAGATTAACTAGATATTATACCTTATGAATATTTGAATATGATAAATACTTATAAAATTTTGTAAATCATAAAATGATGACATAAAGTATAAGGAAACACTCCAGATTTGAAAATGAAACAAATAGGGTTTCCATTATTATTATTATTATTATTATTGATGTGGTTTAATTAATGTAATTTTATTTTTTTTATTATTTTATTTTGAAAAAGAGAGAGTATATATGAGTCTTGAAATGTGTGTCTTAACTAAGGGTGGGCAAAAAAACTAATTAAACGAACAAATCTAAACCTATAATCAAATCAAATCGAAAATATGGGTTTTTTTTTTTTAACAATTTGGTATGAAAATTTTCCAATGATCCAGTATGTAAAGTTATGGTTGGTTTGAAGGAGTAAATTGAACAACCAAACCAAACCAAATTGTTTCATGAAAATATAATAATATTTTACTTGTAACCATAAATTTTTTATGATTATTGGTTAAAGTCATGTATTCTTATGGTTTTATTGGATATTTATTATTTGTAAATATTGATTAAAATCAACTTGTTTATTTTTAAATTTCTTTTTATCCTCATGATATATATTCTTTTGTTAATGATGTACTATTTTTTTAATAGCTTTAACTTTGTAAAGTATGAAATTTATTTATTTAGTTATAAACTCTTATTATGTATTGACTATTTAATGTATTTTGTTAGCGGATCATTTTTTTCATTGACTTTGTTGATGGATAATTTTTTTGGCTAAATTTATTAGTAGCTGTGATTTGATAGTTTAAAAATTATAAATTATGACTTGCTATGTATCGGTTAGTAAATGTATTTTATTGATAGATAATTGATTTTACGGAGAATATAAATTAGAAGTATGATGTTTATGAAGTATTTGTTGTTGTTTATAATATAAATTTTGAAAATTGATATAAATATTTAAATATCCACATAAATAAAAAAACGTACAATAGAGAAAATTTTAATTTAATCCGTAATCCAAACTGAACCAAACTATTATCTAATGTTTGAAAAATTTCTAATACGAACTAAATTGTTATTTAAGATTTGGTTTGGGATGAAAAAAAATCAAACTGTAAATTATGGTTTGGTTTGATTTTAATGAAAATTGAATCAAACTGATCTATGCTCATCCCTAGTCTTAACACTTCATTTATGTTTTGCAATCTTATGGAAGAACAAGAAAAAAGAGTGGAAATAAACAGGACAGAGGTTGTTTGTTTCATCATATTCTAGTCATTTTGACATCATATTTTTGTTATTTTCATATTGTTTGTCATTTTCAAATACGATATATATATATACAACAAAGTTACAGGTGTAGATTTGATACAAATACGATATTCATAAAAATCAGACAATCTAAATAGACCCATGGTCTATTTTTCATTGGTATCCGTATCAATATTTGTATCATATCTGCATTATACTGTTTCATATTAGTACCTAGTTTGTTTGATGATTTATGAGTAAAAATGTTTGTTTTTCATCGATTTCTATTTTTGACAAATAGACATTTTGAAAAAACAAAAATATGAAGTCAAAACAATATAAAGATGATGAAATAAATATTTATTTGGATTGTCATATTTTTATCTATATTGTATTTGTGTCTATATCATTTGTAACTTATTTGTATCATATCTATATCGTATTCGTTTGGTCAATTTATGAGTAAAATCATCGGTATCAGTTTCCTGACAAATATTTATTTGAAAATGACAAATATATGATGCAAAATGGCCAAAATATGATGAAACAAATAGACCCACAATTTGAACTTTGTACTTAGGAAATAAGAAGGAAAAGAAAGAAATTGAGAGAAGCAATTCTCTCTCTCTCTCTTTGTTTTTTTTTTTTTTTGTTAGTTTCACAAAAGAGAAATAAAGATACCTTGTTTGTTTTGAGTAAAAATATTTGTTAAAAAATAATTTTTTAAAAAAAATTTTCTTGAAAAGTAACATATTTTTAAGATTAAATTGCGTGACCTTCCTAAAAACTTTAGAAATTGCATGGAACCTTATTTTTTTCAAAAAGTATGTACTTACACTCCTTAAAAACAAGTAAATTGTACAGATTTCCCTTGAAAATTTTGAAAATCACATGGATCCTTAGTTTTTTAAAAGTCAACACTTAGACCTCTAAAAACTGACATGATGATAGTATGTAAATTTTGTTTATTTGACTCTAATGTATCATTACATATAATATGTTTAATTAATGAATGTTTAAAAAATATTTAAAATTTAAATGTTAAAGAATGTAAACTTTTTTATTTCTTTTTTGTCCTTTGAACCTACATCTAAAGTGCAATTTTAAAAAAAAATTTTTAGTAAAAAACAATGTTACGATGTGTGTTTTAACATAATAAAAAAACTTTTTTAATGTATCTATTTCATGCTAAAGTGCGATTCTAGAGAAAAAAATGAAAATTAACTTTTTTTCTTTTTCTAAAAAAATAATACTATATAAATCATATTAAGAATTTTTAATATATTTTTTAAAAAATTTTCATTAAACATCTTATATATGTAATGACATGTTAACAACAACTAAGCAAAATTTATATCTTATTCACCATGTCAGTTTTTCAGGGGATGTAAATGTTGACTATGAAGAATTAAGGGTTCATGTAATTTTCAAAGCTTTTAGGAGAGTGTGTGATTTACTTGTTTTAGGAGTGACTTGTTAACTTTTGAATAACCTAGAGGTCCATGCAATTTTTATAGTTTTTAGGGGGTCCGCAAATGTACCTATTTTTAATTGTTAAGCTAATTTCATGAAATAGTTTTCCTTTGTTTTATAACTTTAATGTAATTCATATAATTTAAACATAAAAATAAAAAATACATATATTATAATAAAAATAAATTTACATAAAAGAAAAATATTTAAAAAGTTAATAATAAATGTTTTTGATTGTAAATGATTGTTGGATCAACTATGAATTGATGGAAAAATGATTTACCCTTTTATATCCTATAAGTTGTTTTCTTAAAAATAAGATATAAACGATCTATATTTTCCAAGACAAGGGAAAATGTTTTCCATTAATTGTCCTCTTTTTTCTTAAACCAACATGAAAAAATGAAAAATCATTTTTTTGAAAGGCATTTTCATTAAAACAATCATTGAACAGAAGTTGCACTAGATTTTCATGAGGCATGCAATGCACAATTATGTAAGTTTTATGAAAAGGTTGCAATTACTTAGCATATGACTTAAACTCCATAAAATTTATTTTAAAATGTGCAACCAATATCCCGGTGTGATGTGATATTTTTTACAATATATTTGTCTTATTCATTGTTTTGTAGAACTTGTTGCATTGCAACTAATGTCTACATGCCAGAGAATCGAGTCTAGCGCTTTTATGATCTGATGGCTTTGATCAAGATTTGCAATAGGTGTTTAGACTAACATATTATTATTATTATTACATGATTAGATCACTTTTGATCTTGTGTAGTGTGCTAAGGTTCCTAACTTTAGGATTTAGTATGCGAATGGTAGTAGCATTTCCATGTTGTTTTTATAGGAATGGTGAGGATGGTGCGAAGACCAAGTGGATAAGCCAAATGTTTTCTGAATTGTGTCCAAACACTAGGTGATGGTGCATGATGCTAGCCTAAGAAAAACTAGCTATTAGCATTTAATGCAAGGATAAAAGTGGGAGAAAATGAACAATAGCAACTTTCTTTGAAAACCCACAAATATGAGTTGTTGGACATATTTAGTCGTGGAAGAGCAATTTACATGCAAACAAACAAAGTGTATCTAAGTGTTTTTCATACTTTAGTTTACTAATTTCTTATGAGAGATTTGGGTAGTACCATTGAGAGTTTTAGTTGCATATATAATGTAAAGGCACTACTCTATAATTCTTGTGTGAAGTAGTGAATGGTTAAATTGTGCCTTTTGAGTGATATTTGTAATTATGAAAAAGGCAACTCTTGATTTTTTTTTTTTTTTGTTTTGTAAGAGTATTTGTGTGTAATTCCTTAGAAGTGTGAGTTCTTGTTCGAAATATTTGTGTCCGTGGAGACAAGTGGACGGTCCGAACTCCACGCTGTATTCATGTTTATTTTCTCTAACCTTTCTCTCTTTAATTATTGTATTTTATCTCGTTTAAATTGTTGAATTGTATATTTTAGGCATTAAAATTGAGAAAAGAATAAAATAGTTCCAAACTCAATTCATTTCCATCTGAGTTCAGTTTAATGTGTTTTTCAAATAATATTCCTACAAGATTTTGATGAAAATTTCGGAGATAAAGAAAATAACTCATAATGAAAGTTTTTTCACTATTTCATTTTATTTCCACCTATTAATATTTTTTTTACCTAACTTAGTGAACATAATATTTTATTTATGTTTATATACTTCCATTTCCACCCATTTGCTTCAATACAAACACACAATTACTTTTTAACCACTTGCTTCATTTGTTAATAGTTTCAAAATGAAGGGATAATATAAATAGTATCATATAGAACTAGACTAAGTGTTTATTGCAATAAATAGACAAGTTGGACAATCTTAAGAATATATGGAAATATTAGCAATATAGATATTTTGAAAGGGAATAAGAGAAATACTAAGAAACTATCTTAAAAGAAGTTGTGTAGCAAAGCTTTTTAGTGTGTGTGTGCATGGGTTGGGCCGAACCATGACCCTACCCAGCTATATAGGTCAACAC
Source organism: Combretum micranthum (assembly GCA_024138025.1). Classification (NCBI taxonomy): domain Eukaryota; kingdom Viridiplantae; phylum Streptophyta; class Magnoliopsida; order Myrtales; family Combretaceae; genus Combretum; species Combretum micranthum. Next base: position 46,076 of record JAMXBD010004719.1, read on the forward strand.
TCGTATGATGACTTAGTGGGTAGATGGGTCTTAGGTAGTT
>JAMXBD010004720.1:0-46100 GCA_024138025.1 Combretum micranthum
GTTATTCCTCTTAATTTCGTTACCTTACTTGTGCTTGTAAAGTAGTAGCATTAGTATACTAATAAAAAATAAAAATGGATATATATTTGGGGAATTCGGGGTTATGCATATGTAATTCTATGTTTATGCGTGAAATGAGAATTAAAATATCGCAACTCCAAACTGCCTATTTAAGTATTTTTATATAACTGCTTATTATTTGCTAAATTGATTGATCGCCCCCTAATAAACCTTAATAAGGTTTAGCTTAAGAAAAATAAAATGCTCACGCATAGCATCCATCGAGTCACATCTCTTTCGGAAGGCTGCTATCCTGCGCGTAGAGTTGGATTGGCTGTTATCGTACTATGACACTAGCCATGTTCCTTCCTAGAGAATCCAAATCGCCTAGAGAATGCGACTCTAGGTTCAGAGTCGAGCTAACCAAACTCTTTGGGTGGGGACCTGGAGAGTAGTAGTAGAAGATCGAGGATCTTCATCATCGATTCCCTAACCTTCGATGCAAAGGGATAAATTCGTTTCTATATAGGTTCCGGATAACTATATATATTTGTGTAATCACATGATTGTTGCATTGTACATACATATGTGTAAAAAAATTAAATGAACTTGTTTGAAAACATGGTGCGAATGAAAATGAATATCTCACTAAGCTAGTTGTAGCTTATACCCTATAGATTCTATTGAAACAGGTATATCCGTGGCTTAAATCAAGGATCATGACATTAAGGAAGTCATAGAAGGATGTTAAACATTTATGAAGACAATGGGAACATAAGATGAAGTTACTTTGTAAGGTTCTTTATATGTAATGTATGCTATGTTGGTGTTTTAGAAATTCTAGAAGTGTATTTATTTTGATTTAAAGACAATAGAGGGATATACCCCTAATAATTGTAATTTACCATGTTTATGTTTTATGATAAGTATTCTCCTTGCCTTGTTACTTAATTATTATCAATATAAATTGTGTTACTCGATACGTTCCTTGGTTGTGATGTATGCTTTGTATATGATATGGAAGCCTTTGCGTGACTGAGGTAGTCATTCTTAATTTTAGTATTGTGTGCGGCAGATTACTACGTTTAAGGTACCCCTCGGGGTGTGACAAGATCAACCTATAAATTTTATTAGACTTGATACTATGGTTGGATATAAACAAAACAAATATCCATCATTAGGACAATTGCCACAATAGTATTAAAAACAACACATGACCACCTTTTATAATGGGGAATAATCAAACCCTTTTTGACTTCATCATGTTTAAAGGGTAAAATAGTCATTTTTCTACTTAGTAAAGTTTTAATCTAAGATTAGCCTCAGTATCAAGTTACTAACCTATCACTTTAAAACAGAAAGCATCAAGTATAAAATAAGTATTTATAGTGTTGATAAAGATTATATGCAGTGATGCTTCTAAACTAATTTTAATAGGATAAAAAAATGACAATGTCGTAGTCAACGCACTTGATATGGGTTATATACATTAATGGTCTTATCTTTCATAAAAAAAAAATTTATATCTATAGATAGTTGCATGAGATTATATTTCACATAAGTAGTGAGAGAAAAAGTATATACATAAATAAATAGTTAGGTAAATTATTAAAAAAAAAAGTGATCCATGTTCTAAATTATTTACAAAGAGGTAACATGTATTTTATATTTCTATTAATATAATGTTAATAATAAATATGGTCATGTATTGATATTGATTGATTAATAAATAGAAAATTAAGTAGAACAACAAAATATAATTATATAATTTTAAAAAAAAAAAAAAATTATAGAAAATTAGACAAAAAAATAGAAATTTTGTTTAAAAAAAAAAAAGAAGACGAATAACTTTCACAGCTACTTGTTGGCCACCCCAAGGCCAAGAGGTGGTTGGCAAATAGCCAAAGGCCTAGAGAAAACATAGTTTGCAACCCATCACTTGCCCTCTAGTTAGTAGGTCACATATGGTGAAGGCACATTTTTTACTTTTTCATTTTTGTGATTTTTTTTTTTCTAATATGCATATTCGCTTGTATTACATTACTTCAATAATTAATTTTTTGTCAATAAGATATCAACACATGCCATTATTTATTATTAACACAATATTAGAGAACCAAGTCAATTTTTGTCATAAATTAATTGCAAAACACCAAAAACATTGGTCACTTTATTGTATTTTGCCCATAATTAATTAATGTTAAATGAAATCTTCAAAATTGTTAGAAAAACTACTATAAAATGTTAACTATACATAGGATTTTATATTTTAAGCTAGAATCAAAGTAAAGGAAATATAAAACTCCTTAATTTCCCTATTCATGATAAATCCTATATATTTTTAAGGAGTATCCATGAATTCAACTTATGACTATAATTTCATATCCTATGATCTCAAGTAATTTCCTTGTTTTATATAAATTTTATTTTGTAATGAAGAACTATAAACGTTATAATGTTTGTTGTTGTAATTAAAATATTTATGTCCATGCAAAGGATGTACTTAACTTGTTTGGAATTGTTTAACATACTTAATTATATGAAGAGTGGCTTTGAAATCATTTTCCATGATTTCACTTGCTTGGAGAATGGTTTATTAACCCTCTAATTATATTTAACATAATGTTAGCCTTAACGAATTGGGCAAGCACAGCAATCTCGAATTTACATTTTCATGCACATTAAACACTGCCCATTATGTGCAAATAATGAGTCACCTTCTCTCAGTCTTATAGGTCGTAATAGGAAGTTGGTCAAGTGAACTAATCTAAAAGGGCTATTTGATGGAGAAAGGCACGTAAGGGTGTGCTTCTTCATTGTTACCAACTTTGAAACTAAACTTAAAGGGGATTATTTTCTTCTCTACTCTTATGAAGAACATGATAACATTATGAATTTGGTTTTTCTTGTTTCATTGCACTTAATTAGTTACTAACTTATATTGCTTTATTACTAAATATAATGCTTACTACACACATGATGAATTTCTTACACTCTTACATATATATATATATATATATATTAGGTTAACATCACAAAAACATGAGGTAGGCTAGGACACTAAGCATATGATCCTCACTTCAAACATCCCTTAATCTTAATAGTATGATTGCCATGCCCCAAAGGGTACCCTAAATGTGACAACCCATCCTAAACATGACAACCCACCCTAAACATGACAGCCCATCATACTCAATATTAAAGCTTATGAATGACTACCTTAGTCATAGCATACCGAGTATAAGGCATACTTTCATAATTATAGAGGACCATTTTTTGAAACAAGTAGTTTAAGAAGTTATAGAAATAGCATTCAAGAATGTAAATCATAACATTATAACTTAAGCAAAATATAATAGGAGTATTACAAACTAAAAGAGGGAATACTCCCATCAGATGATTACATGATATCCAAATTTGTCCTTCAAAATAAAAGTACATGGGAGATTTCTATGGAAGTCTAGGTCTATCCTATGCCAAGACTTTTTCCAAAAGCTCTTGAGTCAAAAGTCGATACCTGAGACAAATATCCCCGGAGGTTCAACCACAAAAAGAAAACTGCAATAAATATCTAAAGGGGTAAGCTTTACATGTTTAGTGAGAAATATTTCCATAACAAAGTACTCGTACAACAAAATTAAACAAGTTATCTATTCAAGCATATGAAATGTAATAAACACATGGGAAAACAATACATATGACTAATCGAAAATCATATGTTAAATGGATTTATGCCCTCCATCTGAGGTTAGGCGTTTCGGGCCCATATGACCATATTTCGCAAATAGAATTTTTGTAATTCTTTTGAGCTACAACTCGCCTTTAAATTGTAGTTCATATGGGCTCCTACACACCAAATGCAGATTTACAGGCCCCTGCATGCGTCACTACTATGCTCTTGTCCCACCAAGTGTATAGCAATGAATATAATGAGACTCACTTTGTGTTATGCATAAATTCATTTGATTAGGTACTTAAATCATGATATTAGATATGTTAGAGGTGATCACAAAGTTAGCAAACACTTCAATAGGGCACTAAAACAACAATGTAATTATACATAATTCAAGCCGCGATATACTTAATATAATTTCAATCAATATTATAAAGCATATGCACTTTCCATTTTTATATTTTCTAGTGCCACTAAACTACAAGTAAAAACATAAGTATAAAATTAAAGAAATAAACTCATTCGGCCATAATGGAAGAAATCTACTAGTCGTAATAGTCCTCGAGATATGGAACGTTACTTTCCTCGTTACTTAAATAAAAGAAATACTTGAAATGAATATTTCATAGAAGTTATACTTAAACTTGCAAATTCTATCTTAGAATTTTTGTAAAAATTCGGATTATGTGAAATTCTAACTTAAAACTGTCATAACTTGCTCATTTTAAGTTGGAATTTCGCATATTAAATATCATTTTCTATCTACTCAAAAAGATTTATCTATTTGTAAGGTTATTTTTAAAAATTTAAAGTCATTTAGGTTCCAAAACAGGTCAGTACATAATTGACATGAAAATCCTAGCCCTTAAATTGTAGTTTTTCTAAGTTCTACATCATCCAAAAATTCTATAGCAAGCATATAGATATTTATATATTTGAAAAATCCTTTAATATAGATATATGCTCATATTATATGCATGATTCTAGTGATATTGTCTCAACAAAGATTTTTCATAAAACAATTTATTTTAGAAGTTTGAAAAGTAAAGTTTACAAATCTCTTTTAAAGTTTGTTGGAAGGGAAACTAAAATTTTGAGTTAATATAAATGAGTGCCTCCTTATTACAACTATTATTTTCATGTTTTCTTGACTTCATAAAATGAATTTACATTTTTAAAACTTGTTTCATTATATTGTTTACCAATTTTATCTTCTAAGTGGGTTTTTAACTAGTGAATTGATTTTAACTTGACTTGGAAAAATTGTTTTCTTCTTAGTGCTCATCCATGTGTTGGCATAAACCATATGAATAAATTTTTAAGAAAATTTTGCACAACCAAGAATTATCAATATTAAAATTTAACAATAAATTTATTTTAGTATTTTAAAAAGAGTATAGTTGAACCATAATCCTAAGTCTTAGTAAAAGTTCCTCCCTAGTGTTAAAAATCATTTTTCTAGAGAGTTTAGCTCTATTTTTATAAAAGAATATAGCTCCTTTTATTTCCTTGAAATTTTTATTAAGACAACAACATTATGACCATGCATAAATATGAACTTATCGTATGTTGTAAGATAAAAAAATAACTCATATAGAAAATAAAAGACATAAACAATCAAATAGGCATATATATGTAAAGGGGGAAAAAAAAAGAAAGTCTTAACTTGTATCAAGGCTTCCTAAAACTTAGAAATGGACAAGTCCATAAAAAAGAAAAGAAAAGCATAACAAAGCTTAAGGGAAAAAAAAGAAAAATATTGTAGAAGTCTTAGATTTTTATTCAAGTTTTCCCAGGACTTAGAAATGGATAAGTCCCATAAAGAAAAGGAAGAAAATAATAAGAGTAGCATGGGAGTCTTAGATTCATGTCAAGGCTTCCCGAGACTTAGATTATGGACAAGTCCCAAAATGTTTTGACTTGATGAGGATAAGTCTAAAACTAGAATGATTAGTCTTATTTATTTACATGAAATAAGTAAATGAGCAAGAAATAAGAGCATAAATAAAAAGGTTAGATTAGTGAGCTTTAGGCTTTAAAAATATATGTATACTTACTTATACTCAATAATGTATAGAAGTTATGTTAAAAGAATAATCATAGCAAGAACATAACAAAATTTATAAAGGAACATGGTGTTGAACAAGACATGAATAAGTTATTGTTTTCATGATTTCTTCCCTAGCATAGAGCTCATGGGTTTTTAGAAATCAAAACATATAAAGTGGTTAACATGAAGATAAGAAAGGGTTTAGACATTTACATAAGGTAAATGATGGTGGATGATAGATGAATGAAGAGAAAATTTTGTGAAAATGGGTTTGGGAATGGGGAAGAAGCTCACGGTTTTGGCATGGAGAAGAGAGGAAGTTTGAGTAAAAAATTTGCAAGAGTTTTGTTAGGAAAAGAAAGTATGTGTAAAGAATAAAGGAGGGAGGGGTATTTATAGAGTTTTTGAGTAGAAATTAGAGTGAATAAAAGAAATATAATAGATAGAGAGAGAGAAAGATGGCACCAGTTTTGGTGAAAGATGAAGAGAAAAAATTTATTAATTTTGTATTTTTGTAATAAAAAGTAAGTAATGTATAAGTAAAGTTATGTATAAAGTAGTATTATAAATGAAAATAAAGAGCAAGTGTTGAAAAAATGTAAGAATAGATAGTAAGAAAAAAGTAGAGATGGTGAAATAGTAATGAATAATAGTGAATAGTAACTTGAATAGTAAACAAGACAAATTAATATTTAATACTGGTAGTAAAGAAAATACGCGTAAAAAGGTTATATCTGATATGTTTAGATGCCAAAAAATTTTGAAACAAATATTTTATGAATCCCATCCTATTATGAGTCTAAATATGTTATTAGATTATTTTCACCGTTTCGTATGTCGAGACCCTGTTTTTGAAAACTAGTCCCGTTGGGATCCGAAATGAATGAATTTTTGAAGGATCTTATCTTTTTATGTTGTCACATTACTTCAGACTATAATTGAAGATTAACTCAATTCTATTGTTTTAGTTTTTCAGGTGCGGGATTGCCAAATCTAGATACACTAAGGCTAGTTAATGACCTAGTTGACCATTTAGGGTTCTGGTTTTAGGGTTTATGCATAAAACCTACCATAAAATCTAGGGGTTTGTAATGACTTTTGACCCTCATAACTTTTCACTAAATGAAATTCCTCCCTACATCCTAAATTTCAAACTAATATATTGTTACTAATTTTAATAATTGGTAAGGGATTATTCTTCCATACAGTGTCAAAGCTATGAATTAGATAGAAAAAGCCTCCTAATTTTCTAAAACACTCATTGTTTATAATTAAAAGTCTAAAATCAATTCATAAAGATAGGACCTCGTGGATCCCAGTACACAAAGTGGTTATCATGTAATAGATATATGCATTGACTAGCAACCATCACTACTAAGTCTTATTTAATGCAATGACAATTAGGTGCTCTATATCAATGTGGAAAAGGATACCCACAAAACTCTTAATGATCCTTGTGCATTGAGTTTACTTTCGTAACCCCTTTTCAATCTCTAATTTTAAGCTAAATTGGTAAATAGTAACAAATTTTGCTCTTGTCAGCTGAATAGTGCAATTTCTTATTTGTAGTTTTTTTTTAAACCATTAATTAGGGGACTTGATCATTGAAAAATCCTCCACTTTCCAACTTGATATTAGTCCATGCACTTAGAAAGTCTAGGTAATTAAAAGCCTAAGTATGGACTACAAATTTACAACTCTAAGCCTTTTAAGAATTATGCATAGCATAGTTCCTAAGCTCTACCTCCTATTAGCTCCATTAGTTGGTGAGTCATGTACTTTATTTTCATTTCTATAATTGTATTGTTCAATATGTCTCTTTACTCCTTCAATTTCTCTCCTTAATTGGTTTATTGAATTGCTTAAGTTATTTAAGAGTCCTCCTTAAATTAAAAATCAAGCCCAAACCTAAGAAGTGTGTAGCTTACTACTATGCAATAATTAATCAACAATACAAACTGCATGTTCTCATGAGTAGTCATGCTCCTCCTTTAAATAAAGAAAAATCTACCTTAAAAAAGTGAGTCAACTAAAGTTTACGTTTGGGGTAAGTTCATTTGAGGTTACAACCGTCACATCCCGAGGGACACCCTAAACATGACAGTTTGTCGTACACAATCTAAAGCCTAAGAATGACTACCTTAGTCACAAAGGCTTCATATATGTATAAAGCGTATATCACAACCAAGGGCATATATTGGAGTAGCACAATTTACGTTGATAACGATCAAGTAACAAGACAAAGGAATACTTATCATAAAACATAAACATGATTGATTGCATATCTTAGGGGGCATACCCCGCTATCGTCTCTAAATCTATATAAATTTTCTTTAGGAATCTCCATAATACTAACATAGCATTCATTAATATAAGGAATTTACAAGATAACTTCATCCTATATTCCATCGCTCTATAAGAGTTTAAAATCCATCTATGATTTCCTTAACGTCATAATCCTTGAATAGAGTCACGTGTATACTTGTTTCAACAAAAATCTATGGGGTATAAGCTACAACTAGCTTAGGGAGGTATTCTTTTCATTCGCACCATGGTTTCAAACAAGTCCAATTAAATTTTCACGCATATGTTGTGCATGTTATGCAACAATCACGTGATTACACAAATATATAGTTATCTGGAAACCATATGCAGAATGGATTTATCCCTCCGTATAGAAGGTTAGGGAATTATTGATGAAGATCCTCAACCTTATACTCCTAGTCCTGGGCCTCCGCCCAAAGCGTTCGGTTGGCTTGGCTCCGAACCTAGAGTAGTATTCCCCGAGCGATTTGGATTCTCTAGGAAGGAACATGGCCCGTGTCCCAACACGATAACAGCCAATCCAACTCTATGTGTAGAAGTAGCAGCCTTCCAAGAGAGATGTGACTCAATGAATGATATGTGTGAACGTTTTATTTTTCTTAAGTCAAACCTTATTAAGTTTCTTAGGGCGATCAAGCAATTTTGTAGACAATAAGCAAGCATAAATACAGGTAGATAAAATACTTAACAAATAATTTGAAGTTGCGATATTCTTAATTCCCATTTTCACATAAGCATAGAATACATATATACATATCCTTAAAATCCCCATACATGTCCATTTTTATCTTTTCTTCGTATTCTAATGCCAATATTCTACAAGCACAAGCAAGTAATGCAATTAAGAGGAATAACTCACTTATCCATTTCGCAATCTTCTTAGTCGTAGTAATCCTCAAGAAGAGAAATCTCGTATTCCTTATCACCTAGACAAAAGAATTACCCAGGATGAGTATTTCATAGAAATTCTACTTAAACTTTCTAATTCTATTTTACTATGTTCGTCAAGATCGCATTAAATGAAATTCCAACTTAAAATGGCTATAACTTGCTCATTTCAACTCAAAATTTTGCATATAATATACCGATTTCTACTTATGCGAAAAGATCTATCCATTTCTAAGGTTTGTTTGGTCATATAAGGTTGTTTGGGTTCCAAAACCATAAGGTGTAGATTCATTACGAAAATTGCAGTTTTCAAAACGCAAGTTTACAAACTTTTCTTTATCCGAAAATGCTTATATCAAAATGTAGATATTTGTATAGTTGAAAAATCCTTTGAATGTATATATATAAACTCATATTGTATGCAAGATTCTAATGGTATTGTCTCAACGATTATATTTCGTAAAACAATGTCTTACGGTGTTGAAGACTTGTATCTTAACAATTTCTTTTCTAAGTGCTTTGAAAGAATTTCGCAATTTCTTGAGTTATTATAAGTATATTCTTATTTTGTTTTCTAATTTCTTTTCTAAAATAAATTTTCTTTTAGCTTTGGTATTTTACAAATTTTGCTTTTAGTGATAAAATGAAGTTTTCAAGAGTTTTATTAAGTTATTGATAACTTATAATAATTTTAGTTGTATATATTTTCTTTTAAAGAAATGACTTTGATAAATAAGTCTTTTTATATTTTCATTTTCAAACTTCTTTAAAAATAAATTTTATTCCTAAAACTTGGTCTTTTAACTCTTTGACCAATTTTTACTTGGAAGGAAATCATGTTTTAATATTTTCTTAAGTTTTTGATAATATCAATTGTTTTTGAAACCTCTACTGTTTATATTTTTTTACTTTTTTGAAAATGAGTTTATCATTTAGAAACCTTGGCAAACTTTTATTTTTCTAAGTGAGCTTATAATTTAGTGCATTGATTTTATCTTAACTTATAAAACTTAATTTAGTTATTATTTTTGGTAAAAACTCATACAAGTAAGCTTTTTGAGAAAAGTCTATTTATCAAATAATTATTATTACTGAGTTTTAATAAACTTTATGTGACTTATCATAATAAAGGAAAATGTTTTTTTATTAATTAACTTCATTGAGAAAAATCATTTTTTATTGTATTTAAAAAAAGTCTTGGAGGGTTTAAAAAGAAGTTTTAGAAATAATTCTTCCTAGGTAGGTGATAAAAAAATCTTGATGTGTAAACCCCCAAATTTTTATGATTGGTTAAGCTTAAACCCTAATCGGAAGGTCAACTGGAAACCTTAAAGTCAACAAAACCCTGGTTATTGTAACAAGGTTAAGTCCGGCAATTCTGTGTTCGCAACCCTAAGTGAGTTAATAAAAGATTAGTATGTAGAATAGTTCATAATAACATTAGAAAGCTTAAAAATATCATATTAGTAAAACCACAAATTGTTTTGAAACCAAACGGATACAGTTTTCGCAAAACGTGTCCCGGAGCTCGGAATAGTAAAAATATTTCGGATATACCATTAAACTCGTGAAAATCTAAGGTTTTCAAAAATATCAGTTTTATAATTATTCGGTAGTTAAAAATAACATATATCGCAATTATATACATATTTTCTTACCACCAATACTTTATTAGTCATATCTACTTTACATTATACTATTCATTACTATCTATGTCACGCCCCGAGGGTATCTTAGACGGGACAGTTCCGCCATACACAATATCCGGCTTAAGATTTAAATCATAAATATCTTAAAGCCTAAATATTGTGCAGAAGCGTAGCCTGAATAGATAACCACAGGGTTTGATAGTACCAAATTAGCCATATAATATACAACTAATAGTCTCAAAACTAACTTAACAACTACTGCAGAAATATAACATTAAAAGAAAAGTAGTTTAAGAGTGTATATAACAAAGCAGTTGGGTTACTGATCCTATAAATATTACAATCCTGTTTCAAAGATTTACTTAAAAAAAAAACCCCTCCCAGGAAAAAGAAGAAGGAACTCTCTTCAACCCTCGTATCCTTCCCTCAAAACCCTGAATCCAAAGGGGAGCTAACCTGAGGGTAGCCTCGTCCTGACTGGTACCAAAGATAGTCCTGTGACAATAAACTGTAAGGGAGTGAGCGACCACAGGCTCAGCGAGTTATATTCCTCACACTATACCATTCAAGCAAGTTATTAATTCAAACATATGCAATGCAAACAATCAAGTGGACAAATATATAACCAACCGGTAACCATATACATATTCGGATTTGCGCCCTCCGAATCCGGGGTTGGGGTACATCCACTCATCAGCACCCAGATTAATATACTTCGGGAATCAAATTTCTCAAGAAAACTTTTTATATATCAAAATAATATACATATAACAACATCCCAGTGAAGTAATAAATCCGAAACAATGACCCGGCGCGATTCTAGGAGAAGGGCCGTCTCCCCAGGACGACTTAGTTCCCATTCCCCTAGAACAAGGCCCATGGTACACACTAGGTATATACCACTTCGGTCCTCCATGTTCACCATCCTCACGGGACAGTGCGGCTGTCACGCCCCGAGGGTACCCTAAAAACGTGGCAGTCCGCCGTACACAATACTAAAGCCTAGGAATGACTACCTTAGTCACGCAAAGGCTTCCATATCATGTACAAGGCGTACATCACAACTAAGGGAACGCATCGGAGTAGCGCAATTTATATCGATAATAAATAAGTAACAAGGCAAAGAGAATATAGAACATAAACATATCACATTTCAATTCTTAAGGGCATATTCTTCTATTGTCTTTAAATAAAAGTACCTCACTAATCATAAAGGTTAGCACATATAAAGAACCTTACAACTTTCTTCATCGTATGATTCCATATCCTTAATCGTTCGTCCATGACTTCCTTAATGTCATGATCCTCAAATTTAATCCACGAATATACCTGTTTCAATCAAATCTATAGGGGTATAAGCTACAACTTAGCTTAGTGAGATATTCCTTTTCATTCGCACCACATTTTCAAACAAGTTCATTTATTTAATCACACATATGCTATGCATACAATGAACCAATCACATGATTACACGAATATATATAGTTGTCCGGAAACCATATATAGAACGGATTTACCCCTCCGTATCAAAGGTTAGGGAATCGGGGTTGAAGGTCCTCGACCTTCTACTGCTAGTCCCCAGGTCCTCACCCACAGCGTTCGGTTGGCTCGGCTCCGAACCTAGAGTCGCTTTCCCCGAGCGATTTGGATTCTCCAGGAAGGAACATGGCCCGTGGCACCGCACGATCACAGCCAATCCAACTCTACGCGTAGGAGTAGCAGCCTTCTGAGATAGATGTGACTCGATGGATGCTATGCGTGAACGTTTTATTGTTCTTAGGTCAAACCTTATTAAGGTTTATTAGGGGCGATCAATCAATTTAGCATCAATAAACAATCGTACAAGTAAGTAAACAAAATTATTTAAACAGGCAGATCGAAGTTGCGATATTCTTAATTCTCATTTCACGCATAAACATAGAATCATATGTATAATCCCGAAATCCCCAAATATATTCGTTTTTATCTTTTCTTAGTATACTAATGCTACTACATTACAAGCACAAGCAAAGTAACGAATTTAGAGGAATAACTCACTCGTCCATTTCGCTATCTTCTTAGCCGTAGAAATCCTCGGGTAGGGTATCCTCGTGTCTTTTGTCACCTAGACAAAAGAAATACCCGGGATAAGTATTTCATGTATTTCTATTTTTGGAGATTCTAAACTTTACTTAAAATTCGTGGTAAAATCGTATAAGAAGAAATTCCAACTTAAAATGGCCATAACTTGCTCATTTTAACTCGGAATTTCGCATATGATATACCGTTTTCTATCTATTCGAAAAGTTCTATCCATTTCTAAAACTTATCTTGGTCATAAAGGGTCATTTGGGTTCCGAAAACGTCAGGTACAGATTTAAAACGAATTTTCTAAACTTTTGCAAAAATCCATTTTCTAACTCAACTTTATTTTTAAAGAAAATCCTTTTGTAACCATATAAATATATATTTGATAAACACTTTTTAAATATATAGGTATGCTCACTTTATATGCAAAAATCCTAATGGTAGTGTCTCAACAATTTATTTTATAAAACAATTCATTTTGATCTTAAAACTATTAACTTTGATAGTTTCTTTTCAAGTATTTAGAAGAAACCTTATATTTTTATTACAAATGAATATATTCTTATTTTATTTCCTTCATTCCTTTTTCCAAAACAAACAAATTTCCCTTTAACCCTAGTCTTTCATAAATTTCATTTCTATTGATAAAAGGTTAATTTATCAAACTATATTAAGTTGTCAAAAACCTTTTCATAATTTGTTTATTTAAGATGATCTTAGAAAATGAGTCTTGTTTTCTTATATCTATTTCTAAAATATAAGCTTTTGCTTTCTAAAACTTGTTCTTTCATTTCTTTTGAAAAGAATCATTTTTTTGATAAATATATTATTGCTAACCTTACTTTATATTCTTTTGAAAACAAGTTCTTTCTTTTAGAATTTTAAAAATCATTACTTTTCCTAAGTGGGTTCTTCATGAGTTGATTTTTATATTAACTTTGAAAACTAGTTTGTTCCTTAGTTTAGAAAAGAATTTAAGTTTTCAATCATTAGCGATTTATTTTTCTTAAAACTTAAATTACCATGAAATATAAAGAAGATATTTATTTCTTATAAAACTATCTTCGTCATTTTAGGAAAATCTTGGGAAAGCTTGTAGTGCTTTATTTTTATGTTGTTTGATAAAAACTTCATTATTTTATGACAAACCATATGATAGAAAATCTAGTTTTGAGTTCCCTTAATAAAATGAAATTCTACTTTTTAGACTTAGTTGAGACATTAACATTATGTAGATGCAAGTAACATGAGCATATAAAATAATAAGAACATAAGAAAACACTAGAAATAAATAATAAGTAAGAAAATAAAATATCAAGCATTGGGAACCTTAGCTTCATCAAGGAATCCCGATCAAGAATTGGAGCCTTAGCTTTATCAAGGCATCCCGGGACTAAGAATGGACTAGTCCCGAAAGATTAAAGAAAATAAATAAAAGATTGTTTTGACTTGATATGAACAAGTCTAAGACTAGAAAGACTAGTCTTAATAATTGCATAAAATAAATAAATTGCATAACTTGAATATAAATAAATAACAAATGAGCTTATATGCTCTAAATAAATATATATACATAGTATACATAATTTTATATAGTAATAATAACAATAATAACAACAACATAATAAAATAGGAAGCTTATGTACAAGAACAAAACATGAACATGTTGTTGCTTTTACTACTCATGTGAGTTTCAAAACAACACCATAGTCATGCTAAGTTACATGACATGAATAGATAAATGGTTGAAAGATATTTTTACCTAAGATATTTGTGTGGTATGAAGATGGTAGTGGATGTATAGTTATGTGGTTATGGAGAGATGGTAGTTGTATTGCATAAAGAGAAGTTCTTGTGGGTATTTAGTGGAAGAGAGTTTTGGTAGAGAGAATTCTTGAAGAGAGAATTTGTGGAGAGATTTTGAGAGAGTTTTGGTAGTGAAATGAATTGTGTGAAAGAATGGAAGAGGAAGGGGGTATTTATAGAATTTTTGGAGTGATTTTTGGATGTAATAAAATAATTTGAAAAAGAAAAATAAATGGATGGATGTGTGAAGGGGGAGGCGCCGGTTTTGCTTTATGGGAGGGGGGAATTTGATTTTATTTTATTTGTTGTGTAATAAAGAAGTAATGTGTAAAGTAGATGTGAAATAAAGTTGTATTGGAAATGAAAAAAGTAAGAAAATAGGTATGTAGGTGTAAGAAATAGGTGTAAGAAAAAGTAGAGATAGGTGAATAGTAATGAATAGTAGAAAAAGTACTATGAATAGTAGACTAGACAATTAAAGTACCGGTAGTAATAAAAATACGCGTAATAATGCGATATCTGTAATTTTTAGCTACCGAAAAATTCCAAAACTGATATTTTTGGAACCCTTGTATTTTTACGAGTCTATTGGTATAAACGAATATTTTTAATATTCCGTGCTCCGGGACACGCTTTTCGAGAACCGATCCCGTTTGGGTCCGAAGGTCACTCGAATTTCGCGAATCTGATATTTTTATGTTACCCTACGTTATTACGAACTATTCTAGGCCATTAACTTAATTTCGTTTTCTAGGGTTTGAAAATGCAGGATTGCCGGATCTTAACTACTAGGGTTCGTTATAGGCTTGTTGTCTTTTAGGGTTCCGTTTTGAATTCCGTTTTCATCGAGATATTCGTAAGATCGTATAATTTTCGAGTTCTGAGCGTTTTAGAATTTTAGCTCAAAATTTATTATTTTATTTTATTTAATATTTTTTAGTTCTCGAAATCGTTTAACCGAGTCTAGGTTTATGAGTTGACTCGATTTGACTTTTATGGAAAATTTGGATTTTGTGATTCTAAAAATTCTTCTGAAGGATTTAGGATTTTATCATCTCGTTGTTAAGCGGTATTTGGATCTATTGTTTCGATTTGCGTTTTAGGAATTGGGTAGATTATTTAATCGACGTACGGACGTTGATTATATCGGTAATTGGACTTTATATTTTATTTCAGGGGTTCTCGTTTTCTCAAGATTGAGAGAACTCGTTTTTGTTCTTATAAAAATTTTTAACTTGGTTCAACTTTTAGGGTTTCGTCTCCGGTATTTGACTCGGTCTTAGAATTGAGTTTTAATCTCAAGTTGATTTTTCGGGTCTTTGATATTTATACTTCTAAAATTATTTTTAAGGATTATGAAAATATTTGGGGGTTTACAGCGGCCCATCCGGATCAAGGTGTAGTGGTGATGGCCTTCTACGTGCATGAATGCTATGCATAAATGTATTCAATTATTATGTCAGATTGTTTTATATTTATTTACTTGGCGTGCAAACAAGTTTCATACACTTTCATTTCTATTCTATAGCATCCAATGGGTTAGAATATAATTACAATATTTTATCAACCAATTCAGGTAACCATAGTCACAGTTTATTTCCCAACCCCTTAATATTTGATTACTTGATTAATTCTATTCTACAACCACAATCAAGTATAGAGATCATAGGAATATACTCACCTGTCCATATTTCTTGTCAGTCGTAATAGTCAACAGGCAGGTCAAGCTCAGAGTCAGAATCACCTGAATATAAGTAAAGATGGAAATATACTATAAGAATTGACTAAAAACATCTAATATATAAATATATATATATATATATATACTACAGACTTCCTATATTTCTGGAATCTATTACTAAAACCTTATATAGTTAATTTAAATCGATTAACTTAAATTTTACGTACAAAGGTCGTTTACTAAATATTTTAGAGTTATTTGAAATATAAGCAAAATAATAATAACAACTAATAGAAATAAAAAAATATTATTATTAAGGATAAAGAAACTTTAACCAAGTAATATAAGTAACTAAACATATAGATATATATATATAAATATGTAATGAAAGGTTAAAGGAAATAATTTAATAAATATGAGTAATAATAATAATAATAAAAAAAACAATATATATCATAGTTATGTCTATATATATATACACATCTAAATAAATCAATACACTTATCTTATATTAATAATTTATTTCTTATGTATATAAGAAACATAAATATGTGTATAACAAAAATTATAATATATCCTATAGTATATATATATGTATAAATATATATAAATATATAACGTACAAGAGCTTTACATATACATATATATACATATACTAACTATATATATATAACATATACATATACATAATACTAATTATATATATAACATATATGTATATATATATATATAGGCAGAGGAAGCAGCAAGGTTGCTGCACATGGAAGGAGCAGCGCGGCTGCTGCTGCTGGAGCTCTCGTCTGGAGCGCCTGCTCGAGCGCTGTTGAGCACTCGCTGTGCGCTCCATGAGCTCTCGCTGAGCGCTCCTTGAACGCTCGCTGAGCGCTGCTCGAGCACTCCTGAGCGCTAGCTTGAGCGCTAGGCTGGGCGCTCGTTGAGCGCTGCTCCGAGCGCCCATGGGCCTTCCAGCGCGCGTGGTGGCGAGCGTGGAGGCTGGTGCTCTGCCCGTGTGCAGCGGTGCGTGTGTGTGTGGTAGGGTGACTGATGTGGTGCGGTGGGGTGCTGTGGGGTGCTGCGGCAGTGCGGTGGTGTGCTGGGATGGTGCGACGAGGAAGAAGAAGAAGAAAAACAGAGGAGGAAGAAGAAACAGAGGAAGAAGAAGAAGAAGAAGAAGGAACAGAGGAGCTCACCTTCTTCGGACCGCTGCTCCTACGGAAGAAGAAGAAGATCAAATGAAAAGAAGAAAATGAAACAAAGAAAGAAAGAAACAGAGGAAAATCCAAAACGAAAGAAAAAGAAAGAAAAGGAGGAGAAGAAACCGCAGCTTAAGGTATATATATATATATATACACAAGACCAAAGGAGCTCAAAGTCAACAACCCATGTCAGACATATCCTCCTCAAATATCTTGTATAAATATATATATGTAATAAAATAATTGCAACATGGATCTTCTTAAATTTCTAGTTGACTAATTGTCTCGGAAAAATTTAATCAAAAATAAGAAATATCCAAATTAAACAATATAGCACGGTTTAAAATTATAATAGCAAATCGAATAATATTTTTATCGTACAAGATCAAATACTCAGACAATTTTCGGACAAAGAATTTATAGATAAAATCTTTAATTAATACTGTTTAGAGGAGATTCATATTTGAATAAGGAAAAATTAGTTTATTAAGAAGTTTATACTCAATTTGATAAATAAAATAAGTAATCAAACTAATAATTTAAAATTATCAAGACAATTTAAGAAATCAGAAATCGAAAATTTTTCGGAGCTCACAATCTACACTATTCAACTATCTCTACTCTTTCTAACACCTACTCTTACACTCTATACACTTATTATCTTTACTTTTTATCTTTCTCATAACTTTATATCACATCTACCTTGCATATTATTATTTTTATTACACAAAATATAAAAAAAAATTACATCTCCCTCTCTCTTCCTCCTCATGGCCGGCGCCCACCCTCTCCATTTCACTCATATATTTTTCTTTTTCAATTATTTTTAATCATACATGTCACACCTCAACGGGTACCCTAAACGTGATAGCCCGCCGTACGCAATATTAAAGCTCAAGAATGACTACCTCAGTCACTCGAAGGCTTCCATATCGATACAAGGCGTACATTCACAACAAAGGGAGACCGTTGAAGTAATGTATTTTAAGATATTAGTAGCGGAACATACAAAATAACACTTAATATATATTTCATTAAAATAAAAGTCTTACAGCTTCTAAGGGGCATTCCCCTGATAATTTCATAATAACATGGTCTTGCTAAGATAAACACGGAAGCTAGAAGATTTTAAAAGAAATCTACTCTAAGACTACAAAATAGAATTCCTCCAAAAGCTTCTCAAAATAAAGATTCTACCCGGGAAATCAAGGTGGTCTCGGGTGCAAAAGGCAATCCTGCAATATCAACAGTCTATAGGAGTATAAGTATGACTAGCTTAGTGAGATATTCCTTACGCAAAAGTACTCAGAACAAGCAATCAACCAATTTTATTAATTCAAACATATGAAATGCAACAACCATATGATCAAACATTACATACGACTATCCGGTTTCGTATGATGATGGATTTACCCCTCCATCGGTGGTTAGGGAATGCTTTGAACTGGGCCCCGAACGACCTCCTTAAAGTTTACGAGCGTCTTGGGATTCCAACGAACCGTACTACTAGTCCTCGGGCTTTCCATACCCAAAGCGATTGATCCAGCTCGGCTACACCTTGAGGCCGTATTCCCCAAACATCCTAACCCTCAAGATGTAGCTAGGCAGCTTACCTTTCCGTTCCCACGCTGAGGAGTAGTAGCAAAACTTCGAATGATATTCTAAGTGATATGCATGAGCAATTTATTATATGGGATTTCAATATAACATTAAATCATTTTAAAGCGATCAAACAATATTTGCACACGTAACAATTAATACATAGAAACATTTATATCAATCACAAATTGGATTCCGATATACTTATTGTTCATTGATCGCACATAACAATTCACATACATAATTCCCATAATATCCCGCATGCATATCAATTTTATCTTTCCTAACATCTAGTGCACTATTCTACAAGCACATGCACGAATACATAAGTGTAAGAGAACTCACTCGTCCATAGCGATCTAGGAGTCGAAGTAATCCTTAGGAAAGACAAGATCATGATCCTCGATACCTAAACAAAAAAAATACCCAACATGAGTATTTCATCCGGGATCTATTCAAATTCTATAATTCTATCTTAGGGAATTCGTAAAAATCGTATGGAATGGAAATTCCAACTTAAAATAGCCATAACTTGCTCATTTTAACTCGGAATTTTGCATATTATATACCGATTTCTACCTACTTGAAAAGATCTATCTATTTCTAAGGTTATTTTTATCAAAAGAAGTTATTTCAGTCTCAAAATAGTAACATACAGATTTGATACGAATTTCAAAAATAGAGTTTTCAAATTTTTCTTTATTCAAGAGCTTTTGTACAAAAATATAGATATATAGTATAGTTGATAAATCCTTTGAATACACACACACATATATATATATACTCAAAACATATGCATGAATTTAGTAGTGTTGTCTCAACAATAATTTTGTAAAACAATGTGTCTTAAAAGTGAGATAAGCTTAAGACTTGAAAAGAAATTAGTTTTGTTTTTGAAAAATTTCCTAAATTATCATAAGTGAGTATTTTCTTCTTTAACTCCCCTTCTTAGTTATTGAGAATACTTAAATTTTCAAAAAGAAATCTTAATCTTTTAGGATTCCCATAACTTTATTTCTAGTGTTTTCGAAAACATAGTCTTCTAAATACTTTATGGTTATATGTTCTAAAGTTAGATCCACTTTTAAAAGAGATGATCTTATAAGTTAATTTTGAAAACTTATCTAGACTTTAGTGTTGGTGGAAAACTTCGACAATTGAATTTAAGAAATCCTTTGTTTAGGTTTAAAGAAACTTTCTTATTTGTTTGAAAAGATAACTTTATTTTATGTATTTTTTGGAAAAGCACATATTATTACTAAAACTTGAGCTAACTTATCTAACTTTAGGAAAATATTTGTTTAAGATAAAATTTCAAGTCTTTAAGGAAAAATAATTTCGTATATGTGACAAAATTTATTTTTAAAGAGAGTTCTTATTCTTATTCTTATTTTTATTACTTAAGAAAACTCATTTTTGTTATGGTTGAGACAATATCAACATATTCATGCATGAATGAGAATATATAACTTTATGGAAAAGGAAATAAAACAATATAACAAGATAAAATAGGAGCACAAAAGTAAAGTCAAGTATTGGGAACCTTAGCTTCATCAAGGTATCCCGGGACTAAGAATAGACTAGTCCTCAAAAGAAAAAGAAAAGCAAAGAAATAAAATTGTTTTGACTTGATATGGACAAGTCTAAGGCTAGAGAGACTAGTCTTAAGAACAACTTGAAATTAAATAAATCGCTATGAAATAAATAAATTGCATGGAAGATAAATAAATTGCAAGACATTGAGCTTATATGCTCTAAATATTATATATAGCTATATAGATATTTAGATAGTTATGAACATAAAGTGACATAAAGAAACATAAAGGAATTGATATTATGAACAAAAATAAAGTATGAACCTATTGTTGCTTTCTTAACCTTCATGGTTTTGGAAAACACACATTAAGTTCATACTAAGTAGATGACATAGGAATTTCTTGAAGAATTTTTACCTAAAAGAGATGAACTAAAGAGAGCTTTCTTGAAAGAACTTCCTTTGAGAGTTTTGGAGAGAAATTTGAGTATAGTAACTTTAGTAAAGAAGTGGTGTGAAAGAAGTGAAGGTATGAGGGGGTATTTATAGATTTTTGGAGTGAAAATTTGTGTGATTAAAATTAATTGAAATTGAAATAAAAATGAGGGGAAAGAGGACATGGGGGGGGCGCCAGTTCTACATAGAATAGGGGGGAGAAATAATTATTTTTGTTTGTTTTGTATTAAAAGAAGTAATATGTAAAGTATGATGTGATTAAAGTTATATGAGGAAGGTAAATTGTAAGGTATAGTTATGGTAGAGTGTAAGAATAGAGTGTAAGAAAAAGTAGAGATAGGTTAATAGTAATGAATAGTAGAAAAGTACTATGAATAGTAGACTAGACAATTAAAATACCGGTAGTAACGAAAATACGCGTAATTAAGCTATATCTGATATTTTTAGTTACCGAAAAATTCTAAAACTGATATTTTTGAAAACCTTATATTTTTACGAATCTATTGGTGTTGTTGGAATATTTTTGCTATTTCGGTACACCGGGCATGGTTTTTGAAAACTGATCCCAATCGGATCCGAAGGAAACTAGAAAAATTCGAATCTGATATTTTTAGGCTTCCCTATATAATTACGAACCATATTCCACAATTATTTCAATTTGTTTTCTCTAGAGTTTAAGAACACGAGATTGTCGATCTAGATTCACTAGACTAATCTATAACTAGGTTAACTTTAGGGTTTCATTTAACTTCCGGTTCTAAGGTTTGCTAATATTATCTAAAAATCTAGGGGCTTACGATACAAATTCACTCTTCATTTTCCTATAAATACCCCATCCTCTTTCACACACTTCATCTACCCGCAAATTCAGTACTAAAACTCTCCAAGATTGTCATCTCAAAACTCTCTCCAAACACTCTCCCAAAATACTCTCAAATCCCCTTCTACATACACAAAACCTGTAACGCCCTAACCTGTTGGCATTACAACCTGCCACGTGTCCTCTCTTAATAGGACACACTAAGGCTTAAATTTCCACAAATAACATGAATAACACATGTATAACTCACAACGTATAAAAGATGACATGTAGTCCTCATAAATAAACCATCTGATAAGAACATAATCTCCATAATTAGAAAACTAGATATTGTTGACATAACTGCAGGTCAACAAGTCGAACCACACCCTAAAACCATAACAACATATAAAACTCCAGATACAACTAAAAATCTAATGAACAAAAACATGAATCTAACACTGAATAACAACAAGCCATAAAAAGTCTTCCTTGATCCATCCTATGTCATCTATGACTATACAATTAGTCATCAGCAGAGTAGTCAGGACCGCTAACGCCATCCCCATCCTCATAGACTGTCACGCCCCGAGGGTATCCTAATAATAGTAACCAAGAAACACTTGATTTCCATTACTAGTTTACCTTCCAGGAATGACATGATTTCATTAAACAGATCTTTTAGTTGCTTGGATAGGATGAACAAACATATATAAGGCATAAATTAGTAAACAACTATCACATAATAAGATGTTACAGACCATATGTTTATAAATCCTTACAATCCTTAGCTAATGATTCTAATGCATGTTACTTTTATCAAAAAGATTAATAGAGATACAAATATTCTAATCCTATACTAGTCTTTAAGCTTCTGGCTTCTAATTTCTTACCAAGACCATGCTCCTACTAGTAATAAGCCAGGGTCGTAGAGTAAACCTAAAAGGGCTGTTGGAGTGTGAGCTAAAACATAAGCTCAGTGCATAACTAGAACTTATCACATAATACATACAAGTTATTTATCAATCATATGAAATGCACCAATCAAACATATGTACATTACAAGCTTGGATAACCCAGAATCCAAATAGGATGAAGATTTATGCCCTCTCATCGGGGTTGAAGGATCACAATCTATGGTCTACCTACCCAGGAGAAACTAAGCTTTCAGGAACAATAATGTTCTAATTAGTTATCTCTTCAAGCTTATCATGTTTTGTTATTTATTCCTGATTTAGCTTTAGAAACTCCACTAAGTGTTAGCTATTTCCATGCAATACCATAAGCGGCGTCCTTCATTTACCATTAGTTCCTATAGTATTAACAAACAAAGGTAATCTTGCAATTAACTAATAGCTCTCTTGCCTAGATAATTCAAGCATTACCAGAGATCCGAAAAACTAACACGTAGTAGGCTACCACTTACTCAAATGTATTTATGTAAAATATGTAATGCATGACAAATTTCTTTTATGATACCAGTAGTTTTTAATCAATTTGGAGGTGATCAAGTAGTACAGACATTCCATCATGTTTTATAGGCAATACAGACATATACCATTCTGTTATCACTTATATAGAGTGACTTGGCAACTGTAAGCCCCGAAAATTTCAGTAAATAATTTCAAGATAAACTTCGAAAATAAACCCTAAAAATCACTCCAAATTAAAACCGAAGTTCGATAAGTCCTAATTAACGAACGAATTCAAAAACTTCTTAATCTTGAGAAAATGAAAATCTTTAAACAATAAAATAAGAACTCAGTGGTCTTCAAATTCAAAACCACGACGTACGAAAAATTCCATATTTAACTCCGACTTATAAAAACGGGTAATATAAAGCTCAAAAACAAATTATTAAAAAGAAATAACGATTGACTTTCGAAAATATAACTCAATTCAAGAATTCCGAAAACATTAAGAGATATTAAATACTTACAAAAATAAAATTTAAAATAAATTTCTCAAATTAAATATGTTGTATAAACATAAATATCAGTTTCCAAATTGGCAAAGGTCTAAACGGAAAATCACCTGGAAATCCTAACCGGAATACAATAGTTTAAGTCAGCAATCTAGCGCCCCTAACCCTAGAGGCCGAGATGTAGTTTAAAATATGTAGAATAGCTCATAGTAATATGAGTTTGTTTAAAAATATCATATTGGTAAATTTTTGACCTATTTCTAACCCGTTCAGATACAGACATCGAAAAAGCGTGTCCCGGGGCTCGAGATATCAAAATATACCAATAGTACCGTTTAGACTCGTAATTTCAAAGATTTCTAAATATATCAGTTATAATTTTTCGAGTTATAAAGTTACAGTTATACCTTTTTATCGTATTTCCATTATTACGGTAATTTATTGGTCTTTTTGCACTATTCATTTTATTTCATTACAAAATTCTATTATTCTTATAAAGTCTTATATTTTTAGATAATATTTTTATGTTATAGAAAATTTTGTTTTTCTAAAATTTAGTTCGTTTCGGGCCTTTACAGAATCAGATTCTGTTTAAGACCCGATACTAAAATATAATAAATAATTTAATAATTGAAAAATATTTTTATTTTCATAAAATAATTTTTTTAGAATTTTTTGGGTTATAAAAATTATTTATAGCCCATATTCGCGTTATTTTGATCATCCGGTAACATATTTGTTAAAATACTAAAATAATTCAAATAATTATTTAATTTTAATTATGAAAAATTGCTACAATTATTTGGAATAATTTTCCTAATTTTATTTTATTAAAAAAGACCTTTACATACCCTACTTTCAAGTACACCTTACACATATCACTTCTTTTTTCACTTCAATCTTTCTACACAATATTCCATACTTCATGGCAAATTTTTCCCCTTCTTTATGGCTGCCATTGTCCTTTATTTACTCCATTTTGACCAATAATTATATTCTACTCCTTCTTAGAAAGCTACATAAACATTTATCACACAAATCAATTTCAAGTCAAAATTCAACAAATTTCTCTCTCCTCCTCTCCTCCTAATTCACGTGCAGCATGTCCAAATTGGCTGCCCATGTTTTATTTTTTTTTCTCTCATTTATTACAATTAAAACACTCATTTTCTCTCACTCCTTCATTTATTCACTTTCCCTCTTTCATTCTTTAACCTTTTCTCTCTCTATTTTTCCTCTCTTTTCTTTTCTTCTTTGTTCTTGTTTCTTCAAGAACCAAGCTGCCCCCACATCTTCCATTAGCTTCCATCCATATTTCTTAAAGATTTCTAAGCAAATCTTCATCTCA
Source organism: Combretum micranthum (assembly GCA_024138025.1). Taxonomy (NCBI): domain Eukaryota; kingdom Viridiplantae; phylum Streptophyta; class Magnoliopsida; order Myrtales; family Combretaceae; genus Combretum; species Combretum micranthum. The sequence continues at coordinate 24,996 of JAMXBD010004720.1, forward strand.
AAGCTCCATAGGTGATACAGGTAAAGTGTAATGAAGGTCTCATGCATCAAATGACCTTCCATAAGCTTAAAAGCTTAGGATGATGATGCCAATAATGAAACACTCTTTTCTCTACTTTTATTATCTTGTATTTCAATTATTTCCTTATTTGAAGTTGATATATTTGTAGATCTAAATTGTTGTAGCTTTGATTTTCGTTTATGCCATGAATCTTGTTATTTAAGTTGTTATTTTTGTTATTTCTTATGATTTATGCATAGGTCTATCATCTACATGTTCATCTTAGTGTTTATGCATTTAAAACTAGTTTAGAAAACTAGATCTAGAGTTTTGAGTTCATAAAATGCATTAGACTTTGTTTATATTCATGAGCATCTTGTGATAGCATGATGATGGTAGGAAATTTGTAGGAAACTCAAGATCTATTTTATTTGCAACAAAAACAACTTTTGAAAATTCGGATGAAAATGGAACCATATTTAGAAAAGTGGTTTTTCAACTTCAAAATGTGTATTTTTCATTTAAAATGAAGGGCTTAGGGTATAGATAACATAAATGAGTAATTTTGATGAGCAAAGTTAGATCTATGAGTTTAAAGTTTATTTTCATGGGTTTCATTTAGATTTGTTCATATTATGTGTAGATCTTAGATTTGAAATTGAACAAAGTAGTGAAATTCGTATTTTGGCAAGACCAATATTTAAAAACCATTTTCCAAGTGTCAAAATGTAATTTTTACTTAAGAAAATGAAGGCTTAATATATGTATATCATCAAGACTTCTTTTTACAAGAATCAAAAGTTATTTTCAAAATAAAAATTATATTTCGGTTTTTGGCAAGGCTATTTTAAAACATGTTTACCACTCAAAATGAAGTTTTTATTTAAGAAATGAAGGGCTCTTAGGATAGGATATGTAAGGAATGGATTTTCATGAGCTTAGATAGCTTTTATCAAAAGATATAACAAAAATGAATTTTGTAAATTCGGATCCCAATCAAGACCATTTTTAAAACCTATTTATCAACTCCAAAACCCATGTTTTATGTAAAAAAGAAGTATATAGGTAATAAAATATCATTAAGCAATGATTTTTACAAGTTTAAAATAAGTTTAGGCATGAGTAATGTGTAAACCAAGTAATGGAATTAAAATGGAAATTTTGAGTTAGTGATCAAATTGTCAAATTCGTAATTTGAGATGATGCATATGTAATCACTAGTATTTGAGCTCAAATTGCAAGTTTTATGTGTTAAATGAAGTCCTTAGACATAGATGTAGTAAAGTCTTAAATTTTAATGCATTAAACAAGTTTTTCCCAAATGAATCATTCAAAAATGGATTTTCTAAAATTCGGATTTTTGAGTAAACCATATTGGAAAACATATTTGCAAAGTGTAAAATGCAAATTTTTGTGTAAGAATGAAGTCCTTAGTGGTTATGTATGATTGAGCCCTGATTTTCTAAATATCAAATGATTTTTACTTAAAGGAATCACTCAAAAACCAATTTTTACCAAATTCGGATTTTGGAATCAACCCCACTTGAAAACATGTTTACAAAGTGTAAAATGGAAATTTTTACGTAGAAATAAAGGTCATAAGTAATATATATAATGAAGACTCAATTTTAACAAAAATAATTATATTTTCTTAAGTAATAAATCCAAAACAAATGAAAATGATCAAAGTTATAAAACTAGATTTTCCAAAAAGTAGTTATAGTTGAAGTCTTGCAAAATAAAGAGTTCCAAAATTTTCTTTTATCAAAAATCATTAAGATCATGCATACAAGAAACTCATTTCATGCCATTCATGTTAGGAAATCACTCATATTGCATATATAGCTAATTTATATAATAGAAACATTACAAACATTTACAAAACTAATTTTCGGAAATTGAAATTGTTGCTGCCCTAATCTGATCCGAACATTTTGAAACTTTAAAGTTTTCAAAACTTGAAAATAATATTACAAATAGATAGCTCTTTCGAAGTATATAGAAATCGATATATAATTTGCGAGATTCCGAGTTAAAATGACCAAGTTATGGCCGTTTTAAGTTGGAATTTCCGCTTAGGACGAGAATTGCGAATTTGATAGTTCGTATAAGATCGTTTAGATTAGTTTGAGTTGAAATACTTATTAGAGTATTTCTTCCTTTTTAGGAAATCCCGAGATCGACGATTCCCTACCACCGGATTATTATTACTAGAAGACCGGTGATCCAATGGTCGAGTGAGTCTTCTCCTTATTTTGTTACCTTGTTTGTGCTTGTAGTTAGTCGCATTAGAATTATAGGAACAAGATAAAAATCGATATGAATGGGGATGGGATATATGTTGAGAATGTGATGAATGTATGCAAAAGAATACTAAAGCATATCGAAACCACGATTTGATTGGATAACTGCACTGTTCATATTATTTCTGTTATGTGTATGATATTGGTTGGTCACTCTAAAGAATGTATAAATATTTTGACCTAAGCAAAAAGTAAATTGATCATGCATCGCATCGGACATATTGCATTTAGTAGCGTGCTACTCCTACGCAGGTCGATCGGTATGGTCCGAGGACTCGTTTGGATAATGAGACCCAGGATCAGAGCTCATTCATAGGAAACTAAGGCGCATCGGGGATGCATTCCATGTGTGAGCCTAGCCGATGCGAGTGCCATGAGCCGAGGGCTTGGGGACTAGCAGCAGTCGTGTAGACTTCAATACCACCCCTAACCCAAGATACGGAGGGCATAAATCCGTTCTGTGTGTAGGTTCCGGATACCCATACATAATTGCTTGCTCACATGTTTGTTCATGCATAGCATATGATTGATTAATAACTTGTTTGTTATGGTACGGAATTAAGGGAATTCTCACTAAGCTAGTATAGCTTATAACCCAATAGTTGTTTAAATGAGCAGGTTATTCCAAGAATGCTAAGTGGGGTCCGAGATGGTTGAAGCTGAGAATGACTTCGGGAATCCGACAAGATATAAGAATGCTTGAAGTTTTTGGCTAAGTTTTATGATTTGTCTTATAATAGTTTATGTAGGGAAGTCTGTGGATGAATGTAATTGAAGTTAAATGATTTGTATTTTGGAGTATAGTGGTTTGTATCGAAAGTATAGTGGATTCTATTTCCTTTACATTGTTACTCAATTATATCAACATAAAATGTAACATTCCGATGTGTCTCCTTTATGTGTTAGACGCCTTGTACATAGTATAGAAGCCTTTGCGTGATCGAGGTGGTCATTCTTAGGCTTTAATATTGTGTACGACGGACTGCCACGTTTAGGGTACCCTTTAGGGCATGACAGCAACCAATGCAATATCATACACAGTTTCCACAACCAAACAGTACACCAAAATTTTATTATCTTTTATTTAAGATTCACTAACTTTACAAGCACAACCAATGTAATAAGACTGAGTTACTCACCTGCCCATGTTATTCAGTCGTAGTAATCATCAGGAAAGTCCTCACCAATACCCGAGTTACCTATTGAGATAAGTAATATAGTCATTAATTATACAAGACTGTATAACCTAGCTCCTATGAATACTTAAGTGTCCTAATGGTTTGCTAGGCTTCTGTTTTATTATTAACTAATTCTTTGAGGATAACCTTAAGTACTAATTCATTGCTATCTCAAGTTACTTAATTTGATTTTGGTTTGATACTTAAATCTATTGATTGGGTACTCGGGAAGTTTAATAATTTAGCTAATTCATTTTCATTGTCTAAAACTATTAGTTTTCTTTTTATTTACTTAATACATTTTTCTTGTAAAATATACATATCTCTATATTCATAAATTTGGATTATTTAAATTTCCATTGTTATCTAATCATTTACAATTATTTATTTAAATGCATATTTAGTATTCACTAGGCTTGAAAAATTTTTCCTATAAAATAATTAAATACACTCTTAATGAAAATAAATTTATTAATATAGGGATTTGTTAACTTAATTATAATTATTTTCAAAATTTTTCTTTTCGCCGTAAATAATAAAAAAAATATAGTAACTATTCACAATAATAATAATAATAATAATAATAATTCCGAAAAAGACAATAGAATAAAATAAGTAAAATAATTACTTTTCATAATAACAATACTTATATTATTTGTTTTATACTTTAACCCATACTAATTGTGAGTTCTTATTAATTAATATTACTAAAATAATTTTAATCTTAACTTTTGAGTTTTATTTTAGAGTTTACATATAATATTATTTCAGAAATGATAATTTCAAAAATTCTAAAAATTCTCCTAATAATATTAAGAATATTAACAATTATAATTAGGAATCTTATTATACCTAAATTAATTAATAAGGGTGATTTATATTTCTAAAAATTCTTTTCTGATTAATGTTAATAGGTTAAATATTTAAATATCATGTATTTAATAATACTAGAAAAATATTTTATTTTTAAATTTAAATATTTAAAAAATTTGAGGTTATATTACTAAATATTAATATTACTTATAATCTTTCCAGAAAAATAAATAAATACAGGAATAATAATAATAATTCTAAAATTATTTATATTATTAATTATTCTATAATTAAATTTAAATAACTTCGTTTTTTTCTTTGAATTTTCGCCGAGGGGTACACGGGTGGAACACATCCCGTGTTTCCCCCTGTACTCATCGGGGAAGCACTGTTCATCGTCTTCCCCGATGAACATGATCGATTTTCGATCGATTCCGACGTTAGAAAGTCGGTTTTCTGGCTCCTATAAGCTCCTACAACATCAAACTACTTAAATATCTCCATAAAACAACAAAACAACAACATGTTCCATGATTTTTCGAATCATCAACGTAGTTCAGGGTTTTCGAAAATCACCTTCGTCGTGGCTCCCCGATGAAATCCGAAGCTTCTGATGGACTTGGTTAGGTTCTTAAGATGTTCAGAAGTCAATCCCAATCCTTAGATTCGAAAGAAAACACATTGAATTACATTAACATACCTTGAGCTCGTTTTAAGCGTTTTTTCGCAGATTTTGTTCTTAAATTCGAACTGGGTTGGTTGATGTGTTTTAAATCCAATTTCCAGGCTGATTTAACTACTAATAGGGAGTGGTTCGATTTTGGAAAGTTTGGAAGAAGATGGTGTTCGTTTGCTTCTCCTTTTCATGTTCTTGGTATATGTATATATAGAGGAAGAATATGAATGTTGGCTGCGTGTTTTCTCCTCCATAATTGATCCGAATTGCCTATAATTGTTGTTGTTTCATCAATTTGTTTTGTTGTCACTAATGTGGGGATGATTTGGCAGGTTTAGATTGGATTATAGTTAGATTTTGCTTGACTTTTGTTGAATTATTGAGGAGATTTCGGCTCACATGATTCAAGAAGATCAAAGCCCTTAAAAAAATTTGCAAAATGTCTCCTGCAAGCGTTTGTAATATATATATATATTATTTAGATACTATTTAGTTAAATTTTCGGGTAGTTTATTACACTAATAGGGAATAATTTAGCTAATATATGTAAGTTTATATACAAAAATATTTTTAATGGATCCTACAAGATGTTTAGTTTATCAAACCGTATAAATTTAAGTTTTAATTTTACGTGATTATTTGTTTAAGAAAGATTCATCTCCCGCGATTTAGGTTTTCTAAGCTTGTTGGGTCAATTTTCGTTTTAGGCTTTAAGAGCTTAAGAAAACCCTAATTTGAATATTGGTATAATTCAAATCTTTGTTTCAAGTCTAGATCTTGAGTTATATATCAGTTTATATTTTTATTGTGTATTTATAATTCTAATGGTTTATCTTAAGGTTGCCATTTTCTAAATATAAACATATTGGATCGATTACTTAATATCGCCACAGATGTATAAGCTAAATTAGTTATATATTTTAGATTTGGATACCCACTATGAAATCTTATCAATATAGTTTATTATTAACTAGGAATCTCGAATTTTAGGGTTTAAGTCCAAGTATAGGTTCATTACTATTCATTGTTTTAGTCTCAGGTCTTTGTTGAATACAAAAGTGGTCACTTAATTTCTATATTTAGGTTTCCCCCATTTAATCTATTTGTTCGACAAGGATTCAGGTTTGAAATTTGAAGTTTCCTTTAACCATATCTCGAATTATCAATTCCAGATACGAAATCTCATTTTTGGTATCAGTTGGGGTCAAAGAATTTGTTTATTTAATTTATGGATCCTAATCCGGCCAAATTTAAATTATATATCTAATCTTGGGTTTTTGTTAACTTCTAGGTTTACTAGTTAGTTCAAAATTTCTAATCTAGGGTCGTATCGTATTCTGGAAGTTTCTGGGTTTACATAGACGATCTCAAAACCCGATAGATCATATATCACACTATCATCACCTGCACCTGAAATATAATAATGAGTGGTGAAGCCCAATACGATAATATCCAATCCAGTTCAAGCAAGGCTATGCACATACAGCATGTATAAATATATGCAACTGAACTAAATGCATACAACAAATTACTATCTATTTTAGTCCAGCAAAACAACACAGTTCAGAATCCAGTATACATAAATCCCGAACTCAGAGTAACTCAGACTCTACTTTAAAAACAACCAACTGATTTTTGAAAATAAGTAATCATATACATATATGGATGAGTGGGTACTCCCCAAACATCCCAATTCCTGAACACCTAAATTCTATCGGAATCATATCCTAGCACGAGTCCACTCGGGACAACCTCACACTAAGATCATTAGGATACCTCACTACTATCACTGTCTGCCAAGTCTCTACTGGTCAAAGCCAACCACAACCAGGCACACAATTATTAAGCCGAATACTTATTAAGTTCGTTATGCAATTCTATTTCTACATCCATTCACAAAATTCTAATCTACAAGCACATACATCAAACAATGGATTGGTCGTACCTTTTATATTCAGGAAAAAACTTGAGCTATTCAAAGACAACCATCAACAACCACTACAAAACCAAACCACAACACTACCAGCCACTACCACCAAACTCTCAAACTCTCAAACCCGATATCAAACAACAACGCCAATCTCAACCTGTAACATGTCAACATATATCAACTCACCAACATTCATAGATAAATCAAACTTAACATAAAACAACCTATCTACACTAACCTGAAAAGAAATCTTCATTATGTACCGTCTATTCCGATCAAACTCCACAAACACCAATTATTTCACCCAAAACCCTAATATGCATAATAATAATGTATGAGGATTGTTTAATTCCATATTTTGTTTGAATCCATCATAGAGGAGATAAACTTACTATTTTGAATCACTAAAACCCGTCTTGCATTCACCAATTCACATATCTCCACGTGCTGGGTTTTTCTCCAAAAACCTTCATGTAAAAATTCAACCAAACCCTAAGAAACTTATATAAATTTGTATATAATTCAAATGAGAAGGTTAAGATCACCTTCTTTGGATCAAAGATACCCTCCGGATGATTCTCCAAGCCTAGATCTCCAAGAACACTCCAAAACTCTCTTATACGAAGGAGAAAATGATAAAAAGAAAATCTGTCGAAAATGTTTTACGCGTCTCGTATTTATAGAAATTTGGTCATACGCCGGCCCTATGCGGGCGGCATACTTGTAGATCTTGCCGGCGTACACCATACGCTGGCAAAATTTACACGAACACCGGCAGCATTCGGGCCTTAAATTCTAGAATTTCAATTCCTACTACATACACTGGCAAATCCATGACCTACGCCGGCGGCTTTCATGCCAATGTTAAGAGAAACCTAGTGAACGCCGGCAGCATTCCTCCCAGCGTTAAGAAAAACGCTATTGTTCCCATCCTACGCTGTCTCTACGCCAACGGCGTAGATTCTCCAAGAAGCGGCGTACAATCTGTTAAAAAATTATAGAAATCCGAACTTTTATATTTGTCCTACAACCAAACTTAATCTTTTACAATTTACTTGTTTTGACCTTAGACTCATCCTGTAAGGACCCGCTATCACCCCTATATTTGAAATAGGAGATAACGGTTCCCCAACCACATATAACCCCTAAGATTATATGTAAGGTTGCCTAAAGGAATTGTTTGAGTAATTGTTTATCTAATTCCATAAAGATAATATACAATAAGAGACATAGCTTTTTTTTTTTTTTTTCTAACCTTAAACAAAACTATACTACTACACAACCAACTCATTTTGCAAAGGAGTACAACTTAACTTCTAAATAGCTAAACACATACATATATATATATATATTACATCCAAAGGCTTCTTACAAGCCTTAGCAAAAAAATCCTCGAAACACCACTCAACTAACACTATAATTACATCATCAACCAAAAAGAATCACATCTAATCTATTACATTCATAGGGGTCCATTGAGCCCATGGTCATCTCTAATCCTCCAACCCATCAAGAAAATCTTCAAAGTCAGTTCCGTGCCCCATATTCGTATAGAACTCATCGGAATCATCACCTGAAATAGAAAAATATGAGCCAAAGGCCCAGTACACAAGTAACGAATACAAAATGCGAAGTGGACCACACAATCTTAGGCTAAATGCATTATGCAACAATCATTGCTTTATTATTAAGTCTTTAGTTAGTAAAACAACACGGGAGTATTCAAACACAGGACAACAAGGATCTAGTATTACGTCCGCCTCCCTGAGTGGTCCCTACTATTCATACAGACTAGGTAGCCCCACCTTCCGGCGTAACCCGTAATACTAGGGGATCCTGAGTAACGCATCCACGCTCTCAGGAGGTTGATATGAGCATCTCGGATACTCATATCTCCTAAACAATTCTATCCATTAACGAGAAAGTACCCTGCCCCAATCTGAGCAGGGCCGCTCTCCGAACCAGATTCAATGGCAAACAAAGGCAATCAACACTCATATATCAATAGGATTTTCTTAATTTAAAGTAGCTTGATTTTGATGCCTATCCTAGCAAAGAAACAAGCAAGTTACTGCGTACCTGAGATAGCTCGGGAATTAACGGGGTTGACTGGGCGAGGATCTATCACTGTTTAAATCAATATTAAATTTCACATTTAGCCTAAGTACTAATTAACTAATTGAAAATACCATAAATCAAAGAAATTCAAATAAATTAATACAAAGTCATAATAAAGTATTTAAACATCCTATTATATCATAGAACACTTAACAAATACGTAATTGATCATATATCAAACTTAGGAAAATTTTGAAGAAAGTTTTTAAAATTCAAAAGCGCAGGGGATACATTGGCACTCAAAGCTGGCGGCTTTGAGCCTGTGTTTAATACTATGAAAATCAACATTGCCAACGCTGGCAGCGCTTAAGGGTACGCCGACTGCCTTCATTCTACACCGGCGGCTTTGAACCGGTGTAGAATGCAAATCCAAAATTTTTCAAAACGTCCAGAGAGGTGCAAACAGGCCGCGTACATAGATACGCTGGCAGCCTCTCACTATACGCCGGCGGCTTTGATTCCCAGTAGCCGGCGTACAATGTGAAAGAATGAACGCCGGCTGACTTTTCCAGCGAAAGCCGACGGCGTTCGATCGGCCTTAAGAAATTTGATTCTGTGGCTTCCAACACCGCCTATAGGCCGGCGGCGTTGAAATCCCAGATGCCAGCGTACGTTCAAATTTTAGCCTATACGAAATGTTTTTTATTTCCCCTATTTTATTACAACTTATTCATTTTTTCAAAAATTCTCCAAACTTAGTCCAAACGTTCTAAAGCTGTTATATGATCCAAACACTATCCTAACAACATGAATTCTACTTCTAATCATCAAAACACTAATCACACTTTAAATTCACATCTCAACTACTCAATCTTCAATCTTCCAAAATACTCATCCCCACACATCCACACTCCTATAAGATATATACTACCACTCCATTAGCCACATAATCTCATTCAAACTATCATCAATGCACCAAATCAATCCCACACCAATTATCACCTCAAAATCATATGTATTCTAACATTTACAAACAATACAATATAGAACATAAAATAAAAGATAAAGTTTGTATTAAACTCACATGACTAAATCTTGGCTTGGAATGATGTTCAAATCCTAAAGCTTGTAATGAATCTTGGCTTAGGTTTAAGATTTTGGGATGAGAAAAGAAGAAAGAAAGAAAGAAAGAAAGAAACGAAGTGAAAATTCGTATGAAAAATGGGGCTGCCAAAAAGAAGGTCTGAACTTGTCCAATTAAAGTCAATTGTCATCCAAATCTTACCATTAGGGGTATATTTGTCCTAGGATTAATTTGGGAAAATTTCAAATGCATTTGGGTTGTATTTAGGCTTAAAAAGTAGGTTTGAAGTTTGCCAAATTTCTATCACAAATCCTAGCTATTCAAAAGTAATTTGATTAAATTCTAAACAAACACATGCACATTAATTGAAAAAGACACACATATTCATTACACTACACACATTTATATACATATCAAACAATAATATTAATTTCATAATACTATTCACATATAAAATAACACATTCACTAATTATATTAACTAAGCACACACATATATATTTCATTTCAATAACACATTAATATATAATTTAAGGAATTCATGGCTATTTCACATCCTATATCATCTCATGATTCATGATTCATTATATTTCCATCTTTATTTCTGTATTTTACATCTCTCCTCTCCTAAAAAGAACTTCCGTCCTCGAAAGTTACCTGGATTAATGAAACAACTCTGGATATTTTTTTCTCATATCTTCTTCTAGCTCCCAGGTAGCTTCACGTTCAGTTTGATTAATCCATTGCACTCTCACATATTTGATCACCTTTCTTCTCAGAATTTTTTCCTTAGAATCCACAGTTCTGATCGGTCTTTCAATTGTCGTAAGGTTCGACTGTACTTCCAACGATTCAAGAACAATGACTTCATTTGGATCTCGGACATACTTTCTAAGCATTGACACATGGAACACATTGTGTACCCCCTAGTCAGGCGGTAAGGCCAATCTGTAAGCCATGCCTATCCTTTCTAATATCTCGTACGGTCCCACGTATCGAGGGTTTAACTTTCCTCGTAGTCCAAATCTGACAACCCCTTTTGTTGGTGATATCTTGAGCAATACATGCTCACCCACTTCAAATTCCAAGGGTCTTCTTCTTTTGTCCGCATAGCTCTTTTGTCGACTCTGAGCAGCTTGTAACCTCTGTCTGATCAAACTGACTTTATCGACTGCATCCTGAACCAACTCGGTCCCAACATTTGTCTTTCACCTACTTCATCCAGTGAATAGGTGATCTGCACTTCCTACCATACAGCGCTTCAAATGGAGGCATACCAATCGAAGCTTGATAGCTATTATTATACGAAAACTCTACTAAAGGCAGATACTCATCCCAAGATCCTTTAAAGTCCAACACGCCCTCAACATGTCTTCTAAGGTCTGAATAGTCCTTTCCGACTGACCATCTGTCTGTGGGTGATAAGCTGTACTAAATACCACTTTCGTTCCCAACGCCTGATGTAGACTCTTCCAAAACCTTCCCACAAACCTCGTGTCTCGATCTGATATAATGGATACCGGCACTCCATGCAACCTCACAATTTCTTTGATGTACAACTGAGCTAACCGTTCCAACTTATACCCGGTCTTGATAGGTATGAAATGAGCTGCTTTCGTGAGACGATCCACAATAACCCAAATCGAATCAAACTTCTCTTTCGTCTTGGGTAAAGCGAAACGAAATCCATCGTGATGTGTTCCCACTTCCACTGTGGTATTGGCAACGGTTTCAACTCTCCTGCCGGTCTCCGTGTTCGATATTTATCATCTGACACGTGTGACACTTAGAGACGTATTCTGCAATTTCCTTTTTCATGTTATTCCACCAATACAACTTTTTCAAGTCCTGGTACATCTTGTTCCCTCCCGGATGTATGGAATAACTAGAATAGTGTGCTTCCTTTAGCAGTTCTTTCTTTAAATCTCCTTGAATCGGCACACATAACCTTCCTTTGTACCGCAAAATACTTCATCATCAACATAAAATTCTGGTGCTCGTCCCATTTCCATTCTTCTTTTGATCTCCAATATACTCTGATCATCTGACTGACCCGTTTTAATTCTGTCCACAAGAGTAGGTTTATTCTCATATTAGCCAAACGTTCGCCTACTTGTCTTGTGACTATCTCTAATATCCGAATTTCCTCATATCATCAATCAGATGCCGTTCTGTAGTAACCATAGCTGCCAAATTCTCTACCCGCTTCCTGCTCAACGCATCTGCCACGACATTTGCTTTCCCTGGGTGGTACTGTATGTCGATGTCGTAGTCCTTAATCAATTCCAGCCACCTACGCTGTCTCATATTCAATTCCCTCTGTGTGAATATATACTTGAGACTCTTGTGATCTGTGTACACTTTGCATCTCTCACCATACAGATAATGTCTCCAAAGCTTCAAAGCGTGTACAACTGCCGCTAGTTCCAAGTCATGCGTAGGATAATTCTTCTCATACGGTTTCAACTGTCTCGAGGCATATGCAATAACCCTGCCCCCTTGCATCAAAACACATCCTAATCCCTGAATCGAGGCATCACTATAGATTGCATATTCCTCACCACTCACTGGCAATGCTAACACTGGTGCTTTCACTAATCTGTCTTTCAACAACTGGAAACTGTTTTCACACTTCTCGCACCATTCGTACTTAATCCCTTTCTGTGTCAACCTCGTCAAAGGACTGGCAATCTTGGAAAAATCTTCCACAAATCGCCGATAATAACCTGCCATTCCCAGAAAACTTCTGATTTCTGACACAGTTTTAGGTCTTGGCCATTCAACCACTGCTTTGATTTTCTCGGGGTCTACTGATATTCCACTTCCATTTACTACATGCCCCAAGAATGATACCTGCTCCAACCAAAACTCGCATTTTGAAAGCTTGGCATATAACCGCTCCTCTTTCAACCTGTTCAAAACCAATCTCAAATGTTCCTCATGTTCTTCCTTATTCCTCGAGTATACCAAAACATCATCTATGAACACTACCACGAACATATCAAGGTATTCTCTGAAAACTCGGTTCATTAGATCCATAAACACTGCTGGAGCATTCGTTAATCCAAAAGGCATGACCACGAATTCATAGTGTCCATACCTCGTCCTGAAAGCAGTTTTTGAATATCCTCTGCCTTTACCCTCAACTGATGATATCCAGATCTCAAATCAATCTTAGAGAAAACTGAAGCTCCTGCTAACTGATCAAACAGGTCGTCAATCCTGGTAACGGATACTTATTCTTTATCGTCACCTGATTTAGCTCCCTGTAGTCTATACATAACCGCATGCTTCCATCTTTCTTCTTAACGAAAAGTACTGGAGCTCCCCATGGCGATACACTCGGTCGTATGAACTTTTTCTTTAACAGATCATCCAACTGCCTTAAGCTCTGTCAACTCGGTAGGAGCCATCCTATAGGGTGTTTTTGATATCGGTGTAGTTCCTGACACCAAATCTATTCCAAACTCCACTTCCCTCATAGGTGGTAATCCAGGTAGATCATCTGGAAAAACTTCTGGGTACTCGCTCACAACTGGTATATCTGTCACTTCCACTATCTGTTTATCTTCCTTTATCATCGATGCCAAAACTGATTTACCCCACAACTCATAAGTTGGTAGCACTGGGGTCTTTGTGCCACTAGCTTATACTCAAACCGATCTCCATCAGGTAAATCAAACTCTATCACTAGATGATGGCAATCTATAACAGCATGATATTTTGCTAGCCAGTCTACTCCCAGAATAACATCAAAATCCACCATATCAATCACAATCAAATCAGCAGGTAGATGTCTACTTTCTATCACAATATCCACAGATCTACAAACTCTATCCAAAACAGATCCAACCCAAAGGAGTACTAACAGATACCACATCAGACATGATCTCCACACATAAACCACATGTACTCACAAAAGATTCAGATATGCATGAGAAGCTAGCACCAGTATCAAATAAAACATAGGCACTATGCTGTAATATAGATAACATACCCGCAACAGTGTCTATAGAAGCTGTCTCACTCCTCTGAAGAGCATAAATCTTGGCTGGTGCTCGCTGACTCTGTCCAAAGGAAACTCTCCAACTGTCCCCTTTGCAGTCCACTGCTCTATGTCCTCTCTGACCACATTTAAAACAGAAAACCTGTGGAACTGTCTTCTCTGTGCAAACATTACTCTTATGTCCCAACTTTCCACATGAAAAACACGTGTTCTCTGTCCACTTGCAGTCCCTTAAGTCGTGTGGACCAAGGCATATAAGACATCTCTTATTAGAACTCTGCCCTACAGATCTGTACTGCTGCACAAATGGTCTCTTCCCCTTATCCTGGGTAACCACACTGGCAGCTGGTCTCTTCCCAGATATACCTGATTCCTCGGTGGTTCCCGGCTCCTGATCCTGCTCAAACCTTGCTTAATCATCTTAGCCTTGTTCACAACCGCTGCATAACTGCTCAGATCCATCAAGTTCATATCTCTGGTTCCAATCCAGTGATGAATCGACTAACTTTTGCTTCCTCACTTTCTTTTAGTGCATCAGGTAGAAATCTCATCAATCTATGTAACTCGGCCTCATATTCCTCAACTGAAAGCTTTTCCTGCTGCAGCGTGTAATAATCTTGCAACATCTTTTGCTTAATGCTGGGGAAGTATTCTCTGAAGAAAGCATGGTGAAACATCTGCCATGTAACCATCCCTGGCATGTGCCTCTTAGTACTCGCCCACCAGTTATTTGCTCTACCAGACAGCAAATATGATGCATACTCCACCTTCTTGTTCTCAGGAATGTCCAATGCTGCAAATGTTTTCTCCACTTTCTCTATCCACACTGAGCTTCCAATGGTTTTCCCGGCACTGGCTCAAACTTGTGCACTAAATCCACAAACTTGTTAAGGCTCAGCACATCTGGATGTCGGGCTCCATTACCCCCATTTCCATTCAGCCTTTGTGTCTCTTGCCTCCAAGCATCAGCATTTTCTTGGACTATCTGCATGTCCCTCCTCATATCCTTGCTGCTGACCTACCACTCCTAACAGAGCATTCACAGCCTGCATGAGCTGTGCTGCATCCACTGGTGCTTGACCTACCGGTGGAGGTGGTAAATTCTCATTGTGAGCCTGATGTTCATCCTCATTTTCTTCAGCATTTCTTCTCATGGGCGGCATTCTAAACAAAACATCATAGATTAGAACAAGGGTATCCAACTTGATATAACAAATTAAATCTAAACATCAATAACTTAACTAGACAACAACCCTATTTATCTACCCCTCTCATCATATCTCACCTTCCTTGGGAGTCAAAACTTAGGTCTACCAGATTCAAAACCTATTACTTTTATACCAATTAAGCTGTAATGCCCTAACCTGTTGGCATTACAACCCGCCACGTGTCCTCTCTTAATAGGACACGCTAAGGCTTAAATTTCCACAAATAACATGAATAACACTTGTATAACTGACAAGGTATAAAAGAAGACATGTAGTCCTCATAAATAAACCATCTGATAAGAACATAATCTCCATAATCAGAAAACTAGACATTGTTGACATAACTGCAGGTCAACAAGTCGAACCATACCCTAAAACTATTACACATATAAAACTCCAAATACAACTGAAAATCCAATGAACAAAACATGAATCTAACACTGAATAACAACAAGACATAAAAAGTCTTCTTGATCCATCCTATGTCATCTATGACTATACAACTAGTCATCAGCAGGGTAGTCAGGACCGCTAACGCCATCCCCATCCTCATAGACGATATCAAAACCCGATAGATCATATATCACACTATCATCACCTGCACCTGAAATATAACAGAATGAGCGGCGAAGCCCAGTACGATAATATCCAATCCAGTTCAAGCAAGGTTATGCACATACAGCATGTATAAAATATGCAACTGAACTAAATGCATACAACAGATTATTATCTATTTTAGTCCAGCAAAACAACACAGTTCAGAATCCAGTATACATAAATCCCGAACTCAGAGTAACTCAGACTCTACTTTAAAAACAACCAACTGATTTTGAAAATAAGTAATCATATACATATATGGATGAGTGGGTACTCCCCAAACATCCCAATTCTGAACACCTAAATTCTACGGAATCATATCCTAGCACGAGTCCACTCGGGACAACCTCACACTAAGATCATCAGGGTGCCTCACCAGTATCACTGTCTGCCAGGTCTCTACTGGTCAAAGCCAACCACAACCAGGCACAATTATTAAGCCGAATATTTATTAAGTTCATTATGCAATTCTTTCCTACATCCATTCACAAAATTCTAATCTACAAGCACATACATCAAACAATGGATTGGTCGTACCTTTTATATTCAGGAGATAACTTGAACTATTCAAAGACAACCGTCAACAACTACTAGAAAACCAAACCACAACACTACCAGCCACTACCACCAAACTCTCAAACTCCCAAACCCGATATCAAACAACAACGCCAATCTCAACCTGTAACATATCAACATATCAAATCACCAACATTCATAGATAAATCAACTTAACATAAAACAACCTATCTACACTAACCTGAAAAGAAATCTTCGTTATCTGTACGTCTATTCCGATCAAACTCCACAACACCAATTATTTCACCCAAAACCCTAATATGCACAATAATAAGAATGTATGAGGATTGTTTAATTCCATATTTTGTTTGAATCCATCATAGAGGAGATAAACTTACTATTTTGAATCACTAAAACCCGTCTTGCATTCACCAATTCACATATCTCACACGTGCTAGGGTTTTTCTCCAAAAACCTTCATGCAAAAATTCAACCAAACCCTAAGAAACTTATATAAATTTGTATATAATCCAAATGAGAAGGTTAAGATCACTTTTTGGATCATACCCTGATGATTCTCCAAGCTAGATCTCCAAGAACACTCCAAAACTCTCTTATACAAGAGAAAATGATAAAAGAAAATCTGTCGAAAATGTTTTACGCGTCTCGTATTTATAGAAATTTGGTCATACGTCGGCCCTACGCCGACGGTGTACTTGTAGATCTTGCCGGCGTACACCATACGCTAGCAAAATTTACACAAACGCCGGCAGCGTTCATCGGGGCTTTAAATTCTAGAATTTCAATTCCTACTACATACGCCGGCAAATCCATGACCTATGCCGGCAGCTTTTATGCCGGTGTTGAGAGAAACTCTAGGGAACGCCGACAGCGTTCCTCCCAGTGTTAAGAAAAAAGCTACTGTTCCCATCCTACACCGTCTCTATACCGGCGGTGTAGATTCTCTAGGAGGCGGCGTACAATCTATTAAAAAATTATAGAAATCCAAACTTTAATATTTGTCCTACAACCAAACTTAATCTTTTACAATTTACTTGTTTTGACCTTAACTCATCCTATATCATCTCATGATTCATGATTCATAATTCATTATATTTCCATCTTTATTTCTAGATTTTGCAAAACCCATATACACCTATTACTCCAAAATCTCCTTTAGGTAAAATCTTCTTCCATATTTCTTTCTACCATGTCATGTAACTTTACATGATTATGGTGTGAGTTTTCTAAACTTGTTGTTATGGAAGCTACACTATGTTCATGTATTGTTCTTGTTCATGAAAATCTATTTTTCTATTTTTATGTTGTTATTATGTTTTGCACATATTATTATTAATATTATGTTAACTTCTTATATATGTTTAACTAAATATAATTATGTACTCTTATATAATCTTTAGAGCATATAAGCTCATTTGTGATTTATTTACTTTCAAGTTATGTAATTTATTTATTTATTTCATGTTGTTTTAAGACTAGCATCTAGTTTTAGACTTGTCCTCATCAAGTCAAAACAATTTTTATTTTCTTTTCTGGACTAGTCCATTCTTAGTCCGAGAGACTTGATTCAAAGCTAAGACTCTCAATGCTTGATTTACATTATTTTGCTATTTATTTTGTTGTTTATTTTGCTTGTTATTATTCTCATATTCATGCATTTAAATATTGTTGTCTAAACCACCAAGTTTAAAGTATACTTTTTATAAAAAGAGATTTTTGCCATCAAAAGAAATTCATGAGAGAAATTTAGAATTAATAAGAAGAATTTATTTTCTTAAAACTTTAGAAAGAACTCATTATGATTTTGGAAATATCATTATTTTGAAAGACTTTTTCCAAACCATAACTTTAGAAGAATAGAATTGTTTTCCAAAGATAAAGAAGATGAATCCTTGTATGAAAATGTTCTTTTGAAAATATAAAAAGGGGAATATAAATTTTTTCAAACTAAGATTTACAAAGTACAAATGATACATAGAAAGCTAATAAGAAAAATGATACTAGCATTAAAAGCTTCAAAAGGAAAAATAGGAATTCATTTTCTTATATAGAAAAAGTCATCAAAGAAAATAATAAGATAGACATAAAATACTTTTTGAAAACAAAAGACTCAAAATATCCATTTTAAAGGATTTAACAAAAAGATTTTTTGAAATTTTTTATTTTTCCAAACTTATAAGTAACATTTTTTTACTAAAAGATTATTGGTTGGACAACAAACACTTGAGCATGCATGGAAAATGAGCTATGTAGCTATAAAAATGAATTTTTCAACTATATATATAACCAAGTGTTTATCAAAGCAATTTTTAGATGATTTGATGTTTGAAACAAATGCTTTTGGGATGGGAAAATTCATTGTGAATCTGATCGCCACTATTTCGAAGCTCAAATGACCTAGTTTGATGAAAATAGTTTTAGAAATGGATATATCTTTTCGAATAGGTAGAAATTGGTATATTATATGCACAATTCTGAATTAAAATGATCGAGTTATGGCCATTTTAAATTAGAATTATCTTCTACACGAACTTTGACATTCTTATGACATAGTTTTGTCAAATTTCAAGAAAGATATGAAGAAATGCTCATTTCAGATATTTTTCTTGACTAGGTGATCCGGAGGAAGAATGCTTGTATCCCAAGGATTATTTCGACTAAGTGGATTGTTTGATCGACTCATTCATTTAGAAGAAGTATCGTCATGGCAACGTGAGTTTATTTCCTTTATTACTTTACTTGATTGTGCTGTAGTTTAGTTGCACTAGAATTAAGGAAAGACAAGTTGATTTGTACGTAAAATTGTTGAAAGAATTCTAAGAATATCGAGGGGAACTGATTGTAAGTAATGTTTGTTTTAGTATAGAACTTGAGATGTCTGAGATTCTATGATCACCTCAAAATTGATAATAATGATGCTGTGATATCTTAAATAAATTGATTTATGTGTACCACGAAGTGAGTCACATTGCATGGGGTTATTATCCTTGGGTAAAAAGGATACTAGCACGGTCGAAAGCAACACTTGGCGGCTATGATCAAAAGCAATTGCTTGGCAACATGGAATTAAACTAATGCTTGGATAATCCGAAAGCATGGCTCAACCCGAGTAGACTTAATATGTCTGCAGTAATGATCGAAAGCATAACTTAACTAAAACTACTCGTTTTGAGATTACTTACTACCAAACCCCGAATGAAAGGCGTAAATCCATTCAACATATAGTTCCTAGAAAATTATATGCTTTGCTTGCTCATGTGTATGTTGCATTTCACTTGAATGCTTAAATAACTTGTTTGAATTTTGCTACACAAGAATTTGCTTATGGAAATAATTTTCACTAAACTTATTAGCTTATACCCCTATAGATATCTTTTGTAATTTAGCTATTTGTGGTTGAGGCCATGTGGACCTTGCGCCAAGTATATCCCTTTTTTTTTTAAGGTATTTTTAGATGAAGTTTGGCATTAGTTTAGATGTAGACTTCATAGAAAATTTCTTGTAATAGATTATAGTTATTTTGGCGGGGGAATGTCCCTAAGACTTGTAAGACAATTATTATGAATGAATGAATATTATGATTTTCCTTTCTTAATTTGTTATTGTATCTTCTTAAGCTTCACATTTCAAAGTGTGGTCCTCTAAATTTATGAGAGCACGTCTTACACTTAATATCGAAGCTTTTGGAAATGACTAAGGTTGTCATGCTTAAGCTTTAATATTAAGTATGGCAAACTGTTACCTTTAGCGTACCCTTTGGGGCGTGATATGATATATGTAAAGAGAGTTTTGTTTCATTTTTCCTTTGTTTCCTTGGTAAAATTATCTTTGTTGACACTTAGAAAACTTTGAAAAGTTTAAGAAGAAGTTGTAAAAATACATTTTGTAAGTTGTTGTTGACAAGTTTCTTGACTAGTTACATAATAAAAGAGTTTTATTTTCAAGTTCCTATAAAAAAATAATTCCACTTTAAATGTTGTTGAGATAAATCATTATGAGGATGCATGTATATGAGCATGTAATATGATAACGATGAAAATATAAGAAAAAGGTAAGAAGCAAGATAATAATAATAAGCATAATAATAATATCAAGTATTGGGAACCTTAGCTTCATCAAGATATCTCGATCAAGCATTGAGAGCCTTAACTTCATCAAGACATCTCAAGACTAAGAATAATTAGTCCAAAAAGAAAAAGAAGAAGAAAAAAGAAAGAAAAGAAAAAGCAATAAAAGCAATAATAGAAGTGTTAATAGTAAAAGTAAGTTAGTAAGAGTTAGTGAGCATTTTGACTCTAATAATATATAGATATACATATACTTAGTAATATATATATATAGAGTTAGATTAGAAACATAATAACAATAATAATACAACAATCACAATGATAGTAACAATGACAATAACAATAATAATAACAAAATAATAATAATAATAAATATCATAAAATTAATTCATGTGCAAGAATAAAACATGAATATGTTGTTGCTTCTACAACTCATGTGAGTTTAAGAAACAACACCATAGTCATGCTAAGTTACATGACATGGGTAAAGCATATGGTTGAAAGCTTTTACTTAAGAGTGTTTTTGTTGAAGGATGAAATGATAGATGTAGATTATGTGGGTAGTGATATGTGGTAAATGGTTTATGTATAGAAGAAGGATTTGGGAAAGATTTTGGAAGAATTGATTTAGTAGAGAGTTTTTAGTAGA
>JAMXBD010004721.1:0-46082 GCA_024138025.1 Combretum micranthum
TCTTAAGAATTGTAATTCAATATGTTTATGTTTTATGATAAATATTCTCTTTGCCTTGTTACTTATTTATCATCAATATAAATTGCGTTACTCCAATGCGTTCCCTTGGTTGTGATGTGCAACTTGTACATGATATGAAAGCCTTTGCGTGACTGAAGTAGTCATTCCTAAGCTTTAGTATTGTGTACGGTGGACTGCCACGTTTAGGGTACCCCTCGGGCTGTGACACTCACGTATAGCATCCATCGAGTCACATCTCTTTCGGAAGGCTACTACTCCTACAGGTAGAGTTATATTGACTGTTGTCATTCTGTGATACGGGCCGTGTTCCTTCCTAAAGAATCCAAATCACCCAGGGAATGTAACTCTAGGTTCGGAGCCGAGCCAACCGAACGCTTTGGGTGGGGACTAGCAGTAGAAGATCGATGATCTTATCATCGATTCCCTAACCTTTGATACAGAGGGGTAAATTCGTTCTATATATGGTTTCCGGATAACTATATATATTCATGTAATCACATGATTGTTGCATTGTACGCATAGCATATGTGTAAAAATTTAAATGAACTTGTTTGAAAGTATGGTGCGAATAAAAAGGAATATCTCACTAAGCTAGTCGTAGCTTATACCCTTATAGATTTTGTTGAAATAGGTATATCCGTGGCTTAAATTGAGGATCATAACGTTAAGGAAGTCATCGAAAGATGTTAAGCTTCTACGAAGGAAATAGAAATATAAGATGAAATAATTTTATAAGGTTCTTTACATGTAATGAATTCTGTGATAGTGTTTTGGAGATTCTAAGAAGTGTATTTATTTTGATTTGAAGACAATAGAGGGATATGCCCCTAAGAATTGTAATTTACCATGCTTATGTTTTTATGATAAGTACTCTCTTTGCCTTGCTACTTTACTATTATCAATATAAATTACGTTGCTCCGATGCGTTCCCTTGGTTGTGATGTACGCCTTGTACATGATATGAAGTCTTTGCGTGATTGAGATAGTCATTCATAGGCTTTAGTATTGTGTACCACGTTTAGGTTACCCCTCGGGGCGTGACACCTCTAATCTCTCAAATGACAGATACGATATTAAATTCTCACTTCTCATTGTAATGAAAAAAAAAAAAAGACTTTTTCTTACTCCAATCATTTCCAAAAAATTTAAAAATCTTAATCTATGTGATCTATTTGAGAAAACAATTCCGTTAAAGATTGAAACTTGATCTCAAAACTTAACGTCCATATGTGTGACAAAGATACATGAGAAAAGACGACAAAAGTGGTCAGCTTCTTTTTTTTTTTTCGTTGACGGAGGGTAGAGGGGGAAGAAATGGAGTGAATGGCAATGAGTATGGGAGAAGGAAAAAAATATAATGTAGTTACAGTGGGAGAGAAAATTACGGAGTAGTTATTGTTGGATTGCCAAAAAATTAAAAACCGTAATTGATGCAATCTACCTGAGAAAACAATTCCATTAAAGATTGAAACTTTATCTCAAAACTCAACATCCATATGTGTGATAAAAATGCATAAGAAAAGATGATAAAATGAGTCAGTTTTTTTTTTTTTTGGAAGAAATAGGGTGAATGACAATGATTATGGGAGAGGGAAAAAATATATAATATAATTATACTTATACATATCGTTGATTTGAAGAAGTTTAGAAGAAAAAGGAAAAAAAAAAATAACAGGGCATTAGTGCTTTGTTTTAAATAAAAAATAATTACTTTTAATAAAGATTTCTAAATTTATGCTTAAAAACAAAAGAGAGCAGATATTGAATTTAAAATCTAATTAATGGTTTTTTAACTATTTCTAAAATTATACTCGGTGGAAGAATAAAGAGAAAATAAATAAATAAAAGTATAGGTTAAAATGTTGGAGTTATTGATTTAAATATAATAAATATAATCATTTAGACAAATTGAAACCCTCTAGCTGCAGATGGTGCGGTACGGTTTGACTATCCGGCTTTACTTCTGTCGACTACCATCCAGAGGAAAGTTCCTCTCCATGAGGGCCGAGTCTATGTCCTAAGCCCGGCCCGTCAATGGCACCATCTCGGGAGCGTGGCGAGAGGGAGAGAGAGAGCCTGCACTGTACAAAACAAAATCCTATATATCAACACGAAGGACTACTCCTTAAATCCTACTCTCCTACTCTTCTACTGTACAATCAATCATTTACATTCATATCCCCACACTTCCATTTCAATTTCACTCTACTGAAGCATCCGATTGATCTCACTCTCTCCAATTCAAAATGGGAGCCAGTCGAAAGCTACAAGGAGAGATCGATAGAGTATTGAAGAAGGTTCAAGAAGGTGTAGATGTCTTTGATAGCATCTGGAATAAGGTTTTATTCTTCACTATCTCCCATTTTGTCTTCATCTTTGGGTTTTTGTCTTTCTTTCTACGATTGGTTTATGGAGTGAGATGATCGAAGATAGATTATTTGATGTTTTTGTTTGGTGTCTTTGGTTGGAATTTAGGTTTACGATACGGATAATGCGAACCAGAAGGAGAAGTTCGAAGCGGACTTGAAGAAGGAAATTAAGAAGTTGCAGAGGTATAGAGACCAGATCAAAACTTGGATTCAGTCCAGTGAAATCAAAGACAAGAAGGTCCTCTCTCCCTCCCTCCCTCCCTCTATATCATCTATCTTTATAATCGAAGCCCTAATTTGATTCTGTGACTCGTTTAATCGTTTCGCGATGGAATGGTTCTGTTCGAAGCGCATCTCAGTGTTGACATTTTATTTGTTGGGATTTTAAGTTTAGTTTGATGGAGTGTTTAGTTGAGTCATGGTGCTGAGAAATAAGTTTAGTCTCCGGCTTCGCATTGGTTGTAAGTACTTTTGATGCTGGAATGACCTTTGATGCCTTTTCTTTTCGTCTACTTTGACATAGGTTAGTGCCTCTTATGAGCAGGCCTTGATGGATGCACGCAAGCAAATTGAACGAGAAATGGAGAGGTTTAAAATTTGTGAGAAGGAAACCAAAACGAAAGCATTTTCGAAAGAAGGGCTTGGACAACAGCCTAAAACTGTAAGAATTGCAAAGTTGCAGCACCTAGTTTTATATTATATGCTTACAAATTTTTTTAATTACTAGTGTTTATGATTTAAGTTATCCTGGGTAGAATAGTGAACTTTTTCTGTGTTAGTCTGTCTTGGCAATTCTAGACATCATGGCTCCTGTATGGATTTTTATTGTTAGTTGCAACTATACGAATTGTTGAGCACATGCCATGTCTGTTGCCAAGTTTTTTGAACTTCTGATTCAATGATCAAGTTTGAGGAGAAATGCTGTCTTGGCTGGCTAAAAATTGCCCTTTCCTAGCCCCCATCCTTCTCTTTTGTTTTCTTCTGTTCATTATTATAAGCTAGCTTCACAAATGCTTGCAATAAATCTGCAGATAACATGGTGCAGCATTAGATTACCTTATATTGATCTAACGGTCTGCCTAACAAGGCACAGTTTTTCTTCTTATCTGCATGCTAAGAGTTACTATAACTAACTTTAGCAAAGAAGAAAGCTCTCTAGCCTTATATATAGTGGACTTAGTCAGAAGTGGTTGTGGACATGATAAGCTTTTATTCTCACTCACCGAAAGGCACTGCTTTCCATTGTTCTAATTAACGTTTTTACATTGATATATTGCAACAGGATCCAAAGGAGAAGGCTAAAGCAGAGACAAGGGATTGGCTAAACAATGTGGTATGAAATTTTGTCTTCTACTCGTGTTAACTGATCTAATTGATTATGATTTTCTCTGAGAACATTATAATACTTGTCTGTAGAAAGTGGCTTATTTTGAAAGGAATTCCTTTTCTTACCAAAAAGAGTGGCTTAAAAATTTATCGATACAATTCTAGGCTTGAAAACATATTAATACTTTAGCATTAGCAGTAATGGTTGAACTCTTGATATTGTGCTCATTATTGATGCTTTTTAACGGTTTGCTTTATGTGTATGCTCATTTTTCCAACTTGTTCGTTTGGGTCTTATTTGGTCTTGGGCAGGTGGGAGAGTTGGAAACACAAATTGATATTTTTGAAGCTGAGGTTGAGGGTCTCTCTGTTAAGAAAGGAAAAACGAGGCCCCCTAGACTGGTAAGACAGAAGAAAGCACTTGATGGTTGATGTTGGAGATATTTCTAGTAAAATGGCATTTGAATAAGTTTGGCTTTTTTGGCAGACACATTTAGAGACATCTATTGGTCGACACAAGGCTCACATAATGAAGTTAGAGTTGATATTGAGATTACTTGATAATGATGAATTGAGTCCTGAACAAGTCAATGATGTCAAAGACTTCTTGGATGACTATGTTGAACGTAATCAGGTTTGTTTCATTTCATTAAACTCATTTGTGTATGTTCCTGTTGATATTAATTGTGCACTCAAGGCACCAGTTATGGCAGACATGGTGCAAGTATGAACATTGAAGACATGCTAAAGTGAGGAAAATTGCTAACAGAATGAGTTTATGTGATATCATTTGAAGTTTTTGTTTACCAAGCCTTCATTCAGATGACAAATTATGCTCTATAAGCTTGTTTAGTTACTTGAGAATAATTACATCATTGCACCTTGTACTACAGGTTAAAACTCAAATTTTTTGGGTGAAATGTAGTGGTCCATCCTCCCTCTTTTGATAGAGAGATAAAGGGGTATCTCCCCTGTACATGATAACTTGCTTTTCTATCTAGCACCCTTAACAAAATGGTGTGCTAACAAAATGAACAGCCAAGATGACTGGCTTGGATAACCTTAATAGAGAGATTTAATGCACCAAGAAATTCTTCTTGCAATTACACTTTGTAGCAAGAATGAAATGGTGAAAACGAGAAAAATATCTCTCTTTCAACATTTTTTATAAAATCGCACTGGCAACTTTTGTTCATTGGATTTGTGCCTTTAAACTAGAACTCTGGAAGAAGGAATTTTGGTCATGAGTTGCATTCCTTGTTCCACTTGGTTATTGAAAAAAATTTTGAATGCATATCCAAGTTCCCTTACACAAGCACATTTAGAAAACAGGTGGTTATGGTCCTCTTCACTCGCATTACATAGGTATGAGGAGATAATATTTATCACCCTCATATTTTTTAGTTTGTTGACAATATGCAGCCTTAATCTTGCAATCAATTGTGTTTTTTTTTTTTTTTTGTGTTGTTGGGGGGGAGAGGAATGCCCTAGGCACTTGGGACTTAAACCATGCTAGATTACTCCAAGAACACTTCTGCCCTCTATATTTTGACATATTATATTCCATGTACATGGATAAATTTTTAAAATGCTGCTGTTTCCACACCAACTGATATTTATTATGTGCTGAAGGGGCTGGAAAATAACCTGGGTCTGATTGGATGGTCTGTTGTTTTATTTATATCTTATCTGTATCTGATCTATAAAATCTATTTATGAGTAAAAGTATCTGTTTATTTGTATTTGTTTTTGAAAAATAGTTTGATTGATATAGACATGAAAGAAATGCCAAACCATCTTGCCAAACACACTGTAAATCAGCTTTGATTTGGTCCCACACCTTTCCCTTTGGCCATGCCTAGCTGCAGATCCATCTCTCTACCAGCCATTCCACCAAAGGGCTTTTTTCTTTTTCTTTTTTTTTTTTTTTTTTTTTTGTGGTGGGGGGGTGTGGGCCGCTAATCATCATACCAAAGCTGTATCTTCTTATGCTCACCTAGTTCCCATTTAAGGAAGGATCTCATGAGTCCTGCCTTGCAAAGTATTTTTCCAAGTCGAAGAGGCTTCATTTGAGGGTATCATGTTTCAGAAATTTCTTCCTTTCAGTAATCCTAATCTTATCCAACTTGGCCAAAGGGCATCAAGATCACCATTGCATAATTGTCATCTGTTTTTAAGTTGGCTAACCTTGTTCCAAGTAAAAATGTCTATAGTTCCCAGCCCCCTTTTTTTCTTATATCTACTTGCATCTTCAGGTTAAAACTCAATTTTGTGTTTGTCTTTACATCTTATTCAATATGGTTACTACACTATATGATAAAAAGTTCAATTCGTTTCCTTTATGTTCGATTTCTTCAGTTTTTACTTGCAGCTTAAAGTTCTCCTCCATCATGGCTATGATGATGCTTACTTGACATGAATTTCGTAATTTAAGATGTTGATTTGATGTTATATCCATTTCCTTATTAAATTGGATTTGTTATAGGAATTGGACCTAAATTTTTGATCAATTTTTATACCATGCCAGTATGTTGTATCCACTTGTGTAATGTCAACTAATTTATTGGAAGGCCAACACTAGGCAATTTGTAGTTAGAATTTTATTTTATACTTTAGGAAGCAATATTGTAGTTGGCATCTTTTTTTTTTTTAATGCAATTTGAATAAATTTTGATGGTATAGGCTGTTTAGGGCCTTGATCTTGGTTGTTATTATTATATGGAAATGGAGTTACCAGAATCTGTTTTCTGAAGTCCTGTCTAACACTATTTCTTGCTACTAGGAAGTTTGAAGGGAAAAAATTGAAGGATGAGTTATGTATAAATATTTGTAATTGAAGTGGACGGTTAAAATGGAATGAAATGGGGAAGAAATTGGTGGAGATATTTATAATTTTTAGCTTTCAAATTGTTTCTTTCTTTAAGTGGAGAGAAAAGGGTGAGTTGACTGGGAATTGATACAAAATTTAAGATCCCCAGAAGTTAAGTTAGAAAGAAAGATAATATAAGGTATAATTTAGTTTAACACATTTCGTTCAATTTTATTTTGCCACGACAACTGAATTGAAAAAACATAAAAAAACTCCTTAGTATGATTCGTTGTTGAATGCATATTGCTTTACGCCAGCAAATCATTAATAGTTTCTTCTTTTTAGGGGCTCAATTTCTCTTAATATTATTGATTAAAATTGGAGGTGCATTAATTCCGTCATTAAGTGTAACTATTATGTCTTTCAAGAAGGAAAAATGAAAGAAAAGAATGGAAATGGATGGAATTTCATGTTAAAGTGGGGAGAAAAGCACCCGGGGGGTGGTGGGTGTGTGTAGTGTGAGAAAGTGAAATTGTGGAAATGGAGAGAAATTGGTGAAAACACTTTTGTTTGTTGAGTATAAACGTTTCCTCTGCCCAAGGGAAGATTGGAAGCAGATGCAGAATTATAAAAAAAGGAAAAAAAAATCTAAAACCAAAGTTAGAGTGCTAAAGCAAATAGCATTTTGCACGTATATTTAATTTCTCTTTTATTTCCTCTCTCTCATGTCAACTTAACAAGAAAAGAGGTAATATCTTCTGACACTTCCTATAAGTCCTAACAAAAAGTAAAAACTGCTTTTCTTCCATTCTTTTCCACTCTCCGTGTAACCCTTTTTGCTGCTGTTCATTACTTCTTGTTCCATTAATTGTATCGAGTGCTGCGTTACTGATTGTCTAAAAAAAGAAATCTCATACATTAGAAGCTGCCATTAGAGTGGAGATTTGTGTTTTCTGATGACTAGGTGTTCCTCAACCCCAGAGTCCATGTGCATTTCTTCATGCTGAATTTTAGCCTCAGAATTACTTTGCATGTTGTTGCAGTCTGGATTGACAGGCAATGGGGTATTAGCATGACTAATGTGTTGAGAAGAGGGAAAAATTTTGATGCGCATCAGTTTTACCTTATGCCTTCCTGGATTATTTGGACAATAGGAAGAGTTATTGAAAATTTAAACTTTTAATTCAAAGGTAGGATTTGCTCTATTTATTTGTCAATTTTATAGAGATGAATGCTATTGGGTTATTCAGCATATAAATATCTTGAATCAGATGTTGCAGAGACTTGGACTCTTGTTCTTACGAAGTTCTTCTAATTTATCGATCCTAATGTGTATGCTAATTATGCAATTGTAAATATAATGTGCACCTGGAGAATAGCATGGTTCATATGTGGTGATCTTTTTATACTACTCGATTTACCTCTATATCTGCAATATAATGATGCAACTTGGCTTTTGGTTGGTGCATTAGATTTAACGCTTCTTGCTGTATTTTGTAGGAGGATTTTGATGAGTTCAGTGATGTTGATGAACTTTACAGCTCATTACCTTTAGATAAGGTGGAGTCTCTTGAAGATCTGGTTACTATAGGTCCTCCAGGACATCTCAAGGTGCTCTTAATATGCTGTCAGTATCACTTGGCTTTGTTTCTTTGGCCAAACACTGTTCTTCTTTATGATGTGATAACATAAGTAGTAATATGATAGCCATATTCATGTGTCCGCATGGTGACACATGAAGAGTTATGTTGTTGGCGAGTTTAAGCAAGTCCAGGTCATATGATATTCGCTCAGCATTTAGTTGTATATTGTCATTTTCCAGGGAACACCAATCCTTAGCTCAAAGGCTTCTTTAGCATCAACGGCACCTCAGACAATGGTAAGTTAGGTATCTCTCAGATGATTAGTTGATATTGGTTACTAGTTGATATCATATCGAGTATTTGTTTGCTAATACATGTGCAATTAATGTTCTCTCTCAATATTTTGTTCATCTTTTGTTCTGACTTTTTTGTTGATGGTGTAATTTGTAGGTAACCAGCACCACTACTCATCAGCAAAGTACATCTGGTCAGGAGCATAGTGAAGAAACAACACAGGATACCAGTTCTGATATCCCTACAGGAGCTTCACCTGCTAAAAGTACTACAATTGGTTCTGCGGCTTCTACACCCAAGGGTGGTCATGCTGCTGCTCTTTCATCTAGTAATCCACCACAGAACACATCTGGTGCACCAGCAAATTTATCTGCTGTTCCTCCAGGTCGTGGTGCTCTAGAAACTGCAGGTGGTAATGCTTCATCTATGGCATCCCTTTCTTCTTCCTTGAAAGAGGATGATATCACAGCCTTCCCTGGTCGTAGACCATCTCCTTCTGCAGCTGATGCTGCAGCTATAAGGGGCATGGGCAGGGGTGCCATTTCCAGCCAAACGTCAGCTAGTGCTCCAATGACTGTAGTGGGTGCCTTGTCCAGCAATGGAACACTTGGTGGAGTCCCTTCTGCTTCTGACATAGCCAAAAGGAACATTGTAGCAGCTGACGACAGACTTGGTAGTAGTGCAATGGTGCAGCCTTTAGTGTCCCCGTTGGGAGGTAGAATGATCTTACCTCAAGGTGTGAAGGCCAATGATGGGAATACTTTGCCTGATTCTGGTAACTCTGGTGATAGTTCAGCTATAGCAGGCAGAGTTTTTTCCCCTCCTGTAGTTTCTGGCATGCAATGGAGGCCTGGGAGTTCTTTTAGTCAAAACGAAGCGGTAAGTTTCTAAATTATGTTATACTGGTTATTTTTGATGCATTACATAGCTGCATGTAAGTTTATATGGTAAGGGAAATCATTCCATGGATATCCTACTTGAGAAGGTAGTTTAACAAAACTCTCTCACTTACCTAATGTATTCTCCTTAATTGTTATTGTCATTCATCGCTTGCTGACTTGAAGAGCAATGTCTGAATTGATATCCCAGTCTACAGTGTATGAAAATGTATCTGCCTAGGCGAGATTAGAAAAACCAATCTGAAAGGTGAATTGTGGATATACGTAAACAGATATAGAGAGTAGGATAGAGAAATGGTAAGATAGATGTCTGGTCTTGCCGATTATCTGTTGTTTATCTTTTTATATAATTATATATAAAAAATTAAAAGAACCTATATTCTTTTTATTTATATCTTTCCTTCTATCTTTTTACGTAAGCATAATATATGAATACAAAAAGAATATTTTTTGTAAGATTAGAAGACCCTATATTTTTTCCTCTAATTTTTTTTTTTTTAAAATATGATATGTATAAATGAGGGAACACAGGGGTTTTAAAACAAAGAAATGTGTACAAAAGGAGGGGACACTATGATCCAATGGCTGGGTGATCTAGTGTACCCAAGAGCATGTTTGGTACGTGGGAATAGATTGAAATAGAATTGCGAGTCTGGTTTTCATTTCCTTTCCCATGTTCGGAAGCATTATTAAAAGCTGGAGTCATGATTCATTGGAATAAATGATTCCAGCTTCAAGTGGGTTTCGAATCCGCTTTCTCAAATGTGGAATCATGATTCCTTTCTATCTTGTTTGCTTTAATTTCCATTTTATCCTAGAAAAATTGCTATCTTATTTATTATTAAGTATTTTTGTCCAATTATATCATATTCTTTTCCATTTCATTCTTTGTATGTGTTCAAGATAAGAATGGATTTGTGATTTCCTCATTCATTCTATTTCTTTCATTCCAATTCATTCAATTGCAAAGGATTCTTACGTATCAAACGTAACATAATAAATGAAGAACGTGCATCAAGTTCAGATTAGTAACAATAGAGAGCAATCAACCTCTTGACACATATCTTACAGTATATAAAATGATTCTACTGATAAATGACTCGTCTCTAGTAGAATTACTCACCCCATCTTCTATTATGCTCCTGCAAATATAGGTATACATAGGCGGCAAAAGCCAACTTCACTTGGTTACTGTTTGACCCTGCCCCACCAGAGTGGAAGTTCTAATCCCTATCAAAAGCACAGTCTGGGCATTTCACCTCCTTTGACACAGCACTCCAAGTGGGTTGAAATTTCACAATGGAAAAATGATGATCAAAGTTCTCATAAGCCATAACATAGAGGAAACATGTACCCTTGGAAGCTATCTCCAATTCAACAAATGCATTATATAGAACCTCCTATGAGTAGCAATCCCTAAGATAAGAGCATGCCTTTGGATATCCTTTGAGAGTCAAACCACATTAGCGTATGGTTTAATTGGATGATGTTCATAACTAAACTGGCTGCTCCTAGGCATGAAGGCTTTAGAGAAGCTCTTAAGGGAAACTGCATTGAGATGGGAAATGTTGCTGAGAGATAAAAGGCTCTGTCGAGACCTTGGGGATGAGCCACCCTCTTCAAAAGAGCCTCAAGAGTTCAGGGTCTTCTATTTAGCTTAGTGAAGAAGGTAGCTTTGGCTTTGGAAGTGACGTTTAAGCTTGTATTGATTGTGCTGTCGCTGGGGGTGGGCATGCATTTTTGGAAGAGATGTTTAAGGTAGCTTTGGTTTAGCTTGGATTGTGGGTTAAATTAAAATTCTAATTAAAAATATTCTTCTAACTTTTTGTATTTGTGTGGATATTCGAATATAAATCACTTTAGAAATTGTATATTACAAATCATAACAAAATACTTTATAAATACATCATATTCATAATCTAGTCTTTCATAAAATGATTTAGTCACAATCAGTTATGAACCAATAAAATACATTTACTAACTAATATAGAGCAAGTTAAAATCTATAATTTTTTATAAAACAATCAAGTCAGTCATTTACTAGTAAATTTGGTCAAAATAAAAAACCATCTACTAATAGGAATCATTCACAAATGCATTATAAGAGAAATTTTATACTCAACAAAGTTAGAACTACTGGGGGGGAAAAAATAATATTACGTCACCCAATGGAAAATTATATACATGAACCCAAAAAACAATTTTAAAGATGAACAAGTTAATATTAATCAATATTTATCAAATAATAAATATCGCATTGAAACCATAAAAAATATATACAACCTTCAATCAATTATAAAAAAAAAATATATATATATATATATATAAATATAGTTATAAGTAAAATATTAATATGTTTTTCTAAAACAATTTGGTTCGGTTTTATGGATTGGTTTAGTTTTACCTTTCCAAACCAACTATAAATATATGGATTGATTCAGATTGAGAATTTTCTAAACCGAATTATTCAAAAAAAAAAAAAAAAATCCATATTTTTGGTTTGGTTTGGTTTGATTCTGTAACGGATTGGTTTGATTTGTTTGGTTTTTTGGCGCACCCCTAGCTTTTTAGAGGATTCTGCTCTCATTGAGACTCAACCTGAAAATTCCTCTTCTCCTAGTGCATCGTCCTCGTGGATGGATGATATTCCCAGACCCTCCACATGAATGATCCCTTTAAAGCAAATTAAGTGAAAAACTTATCCTGTGATTTTGATGTCTCTGTTTTAGCGTTTTGTATACATGAATGAGACCATGGAATGTACATAGAATTTGAGGGTAGCAGCAACCTAATTGAGATTTATCCCACTGCACAGGATAGATTTTCACATTTATGCGGTTGCTTAAAAACTGTTTGTGTTTTCTTATTCTATACTTTTTTCCCCCTTACAATTTTCTTTTCTTTTCTTTTCAGGGGCAGTTCCGTGCGAGAACTGAAATAGCACCTGATCAGAGAGAGAAGTTTCTTCAGCGACTGCAGCAAGTCCAGCAGCAAGGTCACAGTAATCTTCTGGGAATGCCTCCGCTGGGTGGAGGAAAGCAGTTCTCTGCGCAGCAGCAAAACCCTCTTTTACAGCAGGTGCTTTGTTTTCCTTTTTATTTTATTTTATTTTTTTGCGGGTGTGTGTGTGTGTCAATTTTGACATATATATGGAGGAAGTTGTATGATTATCAACCCCTCAAAATAAAAATTACTCAAATACTAATTATATAAAATTTATTATCAAAATACCGAGGCAAAATTGCATGTTTAACAGACGATTTTTGAATTTGTATGTGAATCTCATCTTGGAGATGCGATTCATTACTCATTAGCAAATATAAATCGCCTGTTAAAAATGCGATTTATATGCAAAATAAATGAATCGTCATTTCAAGATGCGATTCATTACTCATTAGCAAATATAAATCACCTGTTAAAAATGCGATTTATATGCAAAATAAATGAATCGTCATTTTAAATACGATTCAGCACTGTATGACTTTTGACTGATTTGTATTGTCAAATGGCATTTCAGGTGTAAATTTGTGAAATGCCTATTCAATATGCGATTTTGCATCGGTATTTATGTAATTATTTTTGTATAATTTATATTTGTGTAATTTTTTTCTACAAAGTTGGTAGACATGTTTCATCCCATATATATGTATATATCTATTTTACATCAATGGTCCAATGTTCTGCGTTTGAACCCTTAATGTCCAACACTCTTTGCCCCAAAAGGAAACAACTGAAGTTAAATCGAATCAAGTGCATATAGGTTTCTGTATTTGTATCTTTGCTGAGCTCTTTCTAAGGGAGAAAATTACTCCGGCCGTTTCACTTTATTCTCCATTAAAATTACTTAGTTGTTATTCTCAATTTGAGGGTTTTGCCACCAATTCTTGTTTGTTAGGCAAACAGTCTATATTTAGAGCGCATAAGAGGTTGCTGTTATCTCCTGTTAGGAACATGCTGGGTATGCTGTTTGCGCGTGAAGCCAGTGCAGCGTTTATTACACTTAGAAATTAGAAAGAGGGACTGCAATATTCCCTTGTCTTTTTCTTGTGCTGAACAAGTGAGCATTATCAGGCCTGGTAGCCTGTTGATGTAGCCATGGTCTGATTGGATTGCTATTTATTTTGGAAGTCTTTTACTTGTTTAAAAATATTTCTATTTATTCTGTATAATATGTTTCACATTAAAAAGGTTCATTTTGCTCCAATTTGGATATCATAGTTTTTGTGTGATTTTCATTGCAGTTCAATTCCCAGAGTTCACCTCTATCTCCTCAAGGCAGTCTTGGACTCGGTCTGCAAGCATCTGTTCTCCCTAGCAGTGCAGCTGCCTCTTTGCAACAGCCACCAAATACTCCACACCCACAGTTCGGCCAGCAAGCCAGTGGTTCAACTGCTCTGAAAGATTCTGGTATTTTTAGTTGTTGTCATCTATGTGTTGCTAAATTTGTAGTTCAGAGAGCATTGTTTGTCTTGAGGAAGAGGCATGCTGCGGCCAACCGATTTTTTCCAGAAATGTTAGTCGTTCTAAAAGTTTCTTGTATAGATAGATATCTTATTTTAGCCCAGAAGAAAGTGCATGTGTTTGACTTGCTTACCCCCACCACCCAAGACCCCAGGGGACCCCCAATGGATACACTTGCTGTTTTGAAAATTTGACAATCTTCGGCATCACCAAACAGATTTAGTCCGCTAAGTCTGAAAGCCTCCTAATAATTAAAGCTGCAATAGAAGTTGCTTACTGAAAGTCCAACAGCCAGTAAATAGTCAACTGCTTTGTTGTTTTGTACATTTAATTGTTTCTTAGTGTCATGCTTTGGATTGATGTTTTTCTAAACCATGGTGCAGAAGCTCCTCTGGAGAAAGCTGAGGATCAGCAGGAAGAGCAGAACAACTTACCTGATGACTCGACCGTTGAATCAGCTTCCAGACCTGGAACCAGTAAGAATATGACAAATGAGGATGATTCAAAGTCTCCAAATGTCTTAGAGGCTCCGGTAATGCTTATTGTCCTTTTATGGAATTATGGGTAGTGTTTGGTTTGCATAATTTTAAAGGATTGGACGAGCAAAATTGGCATGATACTGGACACAAAGTCCCTTAAGAGATAGGACAAAACCTAAAACCTTTGTGCTCTCCTTTTGCTATGCTGTCTCAATAAGCAAACGTTATCTTGAATTACAGATAGCCACTCCTCTTCAGAAATTTCATTGAAGAGAATACTTCATTATTGATATCAAGGTGTCACTGGTTAAGATTGTCGTGTGTCTACAGGTCGGAAGTTCCAGATCTTTCATGGATCCTTCTCAAGTTCCAAGAGATGTTGACCTATCCCCTGGACAACCTTTACAATCCACTCAACCTCCGGGGAACCTCGGTGTTATTGGACGAAGAAGTGTTTCGGATCTTGGTGCAGTTGGTGAAAATATTAGTGGATTACCAAATGTAAATGCTGGAAGTATGCATGACCAGGTGTACAATATGCAGATGCTTGATGCTGCATATCACAAGCTTCCTCAGCCTAGAGACTCAGAGAGGGCAAGGATATATACACCTGTGTGTATATTTCTGCATTGCTGGATTTTGTTGTTTGAAAAAGCTCTAGTGGTTTCACTACTAGTTGATGTAACTATTTTTTCTATTCTGTTGCAGAAACATCCTGTGGTTACTCCTCCTAGCTTTCCTCAAGTTCAGGCTCCTCTAGTGAACAACCCTATTTTTTGGGAAAGGTTGGGCATGGATCATTATGGTGCTGATACCCTTTTTTTTGCATTTTATTATCAACAGGTATATTTATATTTTTTCCCCAAATTCATTGCACAAGATGTTGCACAATACTTACATTTTTACCATTTCTTCAGAACACTTATCAGCAATATCTGGCAGCCAAGGAGTTGAAGAAGCAATCTTGGCGATATCACAAGAAATACAATACTTGGTTTCAGAGACACGAGGAGCCAAAAGTTGCTACTGATGAATATGAACAGGGAACCTATGTCTATTTTGATTTTCATATTGCTGGCGATGAGATACAGCATGGCTGGTATGTTTAATGGACTTTCACATGATGATAATTCCTTGTGTGGTTAGAATGCTGTGTCCTTATGGGTTTGGGGTTTGTTATGTTGAGTTAGCTGTACTGCAAGATTACCTTCATTTGTTGCATTAATCCCCTGTAAACAAATTGAGGTTCAAAACATTTTTCCTTGCATAATTGACCCCTCTTCACTTTTACGTTCTTTTGTTTTGGTCTAATTTACTGAAAAGATCCACATGTTACATGTCTTCTTGTTCGTTTTTTTCATGCAATGGCATAGCTTAAATCGAATTTGATAGTTTGACTTACAAAAGGAGATGGTTTTTACTGTGAAGAAGATCATATTTATCTTACTAAGAAAGCATCTGTATTGAATTTCCTTGAAAATGTCTTCTTACACAGGTGCCAGAGAATCAAGACGGATTTCACATTTGAATATAACTATCTTGAGGATGATCTCATTGTATAGATGGGAATTCAACTGCACCTGGTAATACTTTGCCCACACTATTCCAGGTAATTTCTGTAGCTTTTTATCTTTTTAAAAAAGTTTCATCAAACCTTTTACGTTGTTTGGCCGTTTCCAAAATTTACCCTTTTCATATTGGTATGTTGGTCGCTGGACGTACACCTTAACTCCACAATGCACCAAGTGTTTGTTGCTTCTGATTTTTGCTTAAAATTTCGCCCTATTGTGTAGTATTTGAAGCACCAGATGCACTCGATGTTCCTTTGTGCTTATCATAGTTTTGATTGGCTTGATTCTCTTGCCTGATGGTCTCTTTTTGTTCCTTATTTGCCTTTTTGCCTCTTTGACTGCAGATATAACTTCCAGTCTTGTCAACTGGAGGGGGGTTACGTACAGTTAAATCAGAGTATTGGCATTTTCCTAACGATCTTTCTTTTGTGTCTAGATTCTTAGAATCTAACTTTAAGCCCTCAGCTCGGGAATATAGAATGCAGATTTACTCCATTTTTATTATAATCAGCCATCATTTTTAGTTGCTTCGAGATTGGTTTTATGGTAACATTAAATATGCTTGTTCCTGGTGATAGAAAGTAATCTGGTGGAAATTTCTGTTCTATTTGTTTGGCTAAGAATTTGAGGCGATAATACGGTTAGAAAGATAGCTTGATTGCCTACTCAAGAATAAAGTTGGATTTTAATTATAGTGATCTCTGTTGACAACTCCATCTACTGAAGTTTGAATAGAAACTTGAATATTAAAAAAAAATAAAAGGAAATAAAAGGGAAAATAACTAATATGTGGGGGAAGAGATCTGGTTTGGGTTTGAAAGTACCTGATAATTAATTTTTTGTAGTCTGTAATTTGTAGTATTATGATTTTTAATCAAGAAGCAATCTGATATGGATCGAATAGATTATACGTGGTATGATTTTTCTATATATATATATATATTTTTTTGTTTTTTTTCTGAGAGTAAAGGATATACGGAGTGGTTATTTTTTGGAAACATGTATAAGGTGTTTTGGGTTTTATGGAGGAGGGGTTTTAATTTCAAAAAAGGAATTATGATTATGGCTATAGAATAAACGAAGAAAATAAAAATATAAAATTAGTGTTATTTGCTTTAATAATATATATATATATATCTATATAATTTAAGTCATAATCTATTCATTCGTTGTTAAGGGTAGGCACGGAGAAAAAACCAAATCAAATCATAATTTATGGTTTGGTTTGTTTTTTTGTTGTTTTTTTTTATTCATTTCAAATCAAATCATTAAGTGACGGTTTAGTTAGGAATAGAAAATTTTGAAACTATTAAATAACGGTTTGGTTCGGTTTGGGGGATAGATTAAATAAAATTTTTAATTAAAATTTTTTTTTCTAGTTTTTTATATTTGTGTAGATACTTAAATATTTATATTATTTTATAAAATTTACATTATAAACTACGATAAAGAACTTTATTAATTCATCAAACTTTTAATCTATAGTTCTTTATAAAATCAGTTATCTACTAATAAAATAAATTTACCAACTAGTATATTGTAAGTCATAATTTATAATTTTTAATAGAATCATCAAGTGAATTATCTATTA
Organism: Combretum micranthum; assembly: GCA_024138025.1. Classification (NCBI taxonomy): domain Eukaryota; kingdom Viridiplantae; phylum Streptophyta; class Magnoliopsida; order Myrtales; family Combretaceae; genus Combretum; species Combretum micranthum. The sequence continues at coordinate 17,404 of JAMXBD010004721.1, forward strand.
ATAAATTTAGTTAAAATAAGAAACCATCTATCAACAAATTTCATCAATGAATAAAATGATCCACTAACAAAATATATTAAACAATTAATATATAATAAGAGTTTATAACTAAATAAATAAATTTCATACTTCATAAAGTTAAAAGCTATTAAAAAAAGGGTCAATGTCACAAATGCTATTTGAACTTTACCTAAATATTCAATTAATTACCTAAACTTTCAGTTAATCAATTTACTACCTTATTTAACTTTTCACGGCCGTTTGTGCTACTTGGACTAATTCTGTTAACATCGTTAGTTGACGTGTTACATTCAACTTATATAAAGATGCCACGTGTCAACTGACATGGCAATGTATTATTTTTCATATGTTTTGTAATTATACTTAGTATAATATATAATTATCAGCCCTAATTATGAATATATTGTCAACATATAAAATACGTTCCTCGTCCAAGCCTGAGCAGCTACCATGAAGTCTAATGCATAGTTACAGACCAAGTAACTAGACTGGCATACGCTGCTCAAACAACACTATATATAGAAGGCTATTTATAAAAAATAAAGGATGTGGGACATCTGTTTTTCATGTGTAAACCATATCCTTCTCTTTCCTTACACAAACAACCTTCTTCCTCATGAAGACTCTCTCTCTCTAACATCTCTTCTCCACCTTTAACCTCTCAAAAAATACAGCCTTAGACAAAACCCTTTCATTAACAATATTAATTAATTAAATAGCTTTACATGCTTTGTTTTGAGAAACAAAAACAGAGGTGGAATGAAGGGTTTGGGTGTTGTTCTCTTTGAAGAAGCTCAAAGCCTTTCTTGGCTTAGATAACAATGGAAGGTTTAACATATGTTTCTAGGATTAGAAAAGAAAAGAAAAGTAAAAGAAAAAAATTTCGAACAAATCTGATGCATTTGAGATTTTAGAAAGTTACTACCATGAAACATATCACCGTGTTTTTATTAACATAGATGGAAAATTTGTGAATTAGACTCTACATGATAGTCTTTTGACTTATTTGATACTTTAGATTATCTCGTAATTTTAGTGTTCCCATTAAAAGAAACATGGAATGCGTGATGGCTTATCTTGCTAATATAATAGCAGTACGGTATTGATCATAATCGACGCAGAAAAAGAGCGAGACATGGTGATAGAAGATTGACGCGGAAATGAAAGATAAATTCTAGTTCTCCTCCATATGGCATAATAGATTACTAATCACTGAATGTTCCATGATTTTCATTATTTCTAAAGTTCCTTTTTTTTCATGACATGATTGAGATTCTTGGAACTTGCTTGCTCTGGGTTTGTAGAGTTCTATGAGGAAGAAGAAGAGTTCTTAATCTGTTCTTGTTTCAATTTCTTTTAGTCCCACATGGCTTATTTTTCATTCAACAGACCAACATATAAGCTATAGTTGGAATCTCAAAAAACAAATAAGTCGAAGATGTGATGTGGACGGGCAATAAGGATTGGATATGGCTTATGGGGAGAGTTGATTTTAAGTGTGATGGGGTTTGGAATATGGAGCCTTGAGTAGGTGTGGTTTTTATTATTATAAAAAATAACTATTTATGATGAAATTAAAATAATGATTTTGGCCATGTTAGTTGACACATGACATATCTGTATAGGTTGGATGCGCTACGTTAGTTGACGGTTTAACAGAGTTAGTCCAGGTAGCATAAATAGCCACGAAAAGTTAAATGAGATAGTAAATCGATTAATTAAAAGTTTAGGTAGTTAATTGAATATTTAGGTAAAGTTCATGTAGTATTTATGACATTGACTCTTAAAAAAAAACAATAGTTCATCATAAACAAAAAGATGCATATCATGAGCCTAAATTTTTTTTTTTTTAAATAAACAAGTTGATTTTAATTAATACTCACCAAATAATAAATATAAAATTAAATCATATGAACATATAGTAAAATATTATTATATTTTTTTAAAACGGTTTGATTCGGTTTTATTGATTGTTTTGGTTTCCCTTCCAAACCAAACCATAAATTTAGGGATTGGTTCGAATTGAAAAATTTTTAAACCAACCAATAAAAAAAAAATCATATTTTCGGTTTGGATTGGTTCGATGGTTTTTTTTTTTGTCCACTCTTATTTGACGTATATTTTTATCATATAGTTTTATATGGTAATTTATCAATCTTTTTAATATTATTATTTAATCATTTTATTTAAGAAAATAAACTTATCAATACATTTAAGAATATTAACTAAATAAAAAAATCATCGTTTAAATGTGATTTCCTTAATTTGCCTTTATCTATATTATCTAAATGTTAAATTAGTAATTTATGGTGCTATTATATTTGAAATTGGTGCTATTATTCTCAACTACCAAACCGTTTCTTACATAGGATAGCAACGATGAAATGGTTTTTTTTTTTTTTTTTTTTGAGTTGAGATAGAGGTATAGCAAGGATGAAATAATTGTTTAACTCTATTTTTTTTCCTTACTTCTTTTATGGATTTTTTTATATGTTTATATATTTGTACTTACATCTTTTTTTTTTTAATCAAACATTTAGATTTTTGGATGCGAAATTGATTTTTTTAGTTTGAATAATCTTTGTGAAATGTTTTTTTATTATTCAGGATAATAGAAATTTACAAGAAAAGGATTGATGCAATTTGCAAGATTACAACATCTCCTGACAATGGTTCAGATGATGTTGATTAAAGATGTGTTATAGGGCAGTTCATAGTTATTAGTATCTTTTTATATATTTTTTTGAAAATGCAATACTTATGCATTATAGTTTCACTTGCAAGTTGTGACATTTGATTACGATGATTTGGTATCGAGATAAAGGCGTGGAAAGATGGAATGATTATTTAATTTTCTTCCTTATCAGCTTATGTTATCCTTATATATTTCTTATTTAAATCTATTTTTAAAACATTTAAATAGTTAATATATGAGACTGACCTTTTTATTTAAGTAATTTTACAAAGTGTTTTTGCTTTTTAGGTAGAAAGAAATTGAAAATAAGAATGGTGTTGATCCAATAAACTTATCCAAAGGTTGGGAGTGAAGACTAATTGTGAATGATTTGATAAAGAATTACCTATCTTGCATGCTCTCTCTCTAGACGTAGTTTGTTAATTTTTTTTATATAAATAATTTTTGTAAAGTACATAATAAAAGTAATATATTTTGGTAGTTTTTCTTTTCTTTTCTTTTTTTTTAATTGGTGATTTTGTCATTTACTTTTTTCATTCTTATCATATATCCATTAAACATATCTACATATAAAAATGATGATTACAAAATAATGATAACGTTAACATGATGGGTTGCAATGACATGAAACCAAAGCCATTGATAAATCAACAGACAATAACAAATTTAAAAAAAAAAAAAGCAACTAGTGTCACTCTATTTAATATTAATTAAAAAATATTCTTATTATCATTTTGTAAGCACAAATTTTATTATTTTTATTTTTCCAACTTTTTGTCACTTAATATTTTTCAATCCCCCTTAGAATTGATGATTCAAAAATTTAAATTATTAATTCGAAATGTCATTACATCTATCATTGATAGCCTCTCTAATTCTCTTTAATTTAAATTTTACTTGATAATTTATTAAGCTTTTTGACCCTATTTAATGCTTTTCATAATTTGTTTTTAATTAAATTATAATTTTTTTTTATCGATCTTACATTAACTTGAACTATGTTATTTATTATAAAAATTTATTTTTTATTTAGTTTTTACCCTTGCAACGTGGGCGCAATATGTGCTATGTATTTACGTGGATACTACAAACTACGTTTTATTTAGTAAGGTTTGAGGAGGAATTCGTTGAGGGAGCCAGGAGGGATACGTACGCATGATGGTCCTGGCAAAGAACTTTGGAATATAAATTGGATGGATATACTACCTTTAAGTTGGCCTTAAAAGATGTAGATGTATGGCTTATTCGTTGTACACATATCGCATAGGTTGTGACATGATTTGGACCCGTCGGTTTGTGGGTCCAAAAAATTGGATCAGGAATCGAACCCATGACACAGGTTTTGCATACGTCGGGTCTACAGGCAGAGTTTTAAACCTTGACCCGTTTAACAAATTTCTTTAGGAAAAACTAAAATTAAAAAAATACAACGAAGAAATAAATTTAAATTTTAAACGAGAAATATTATAACATTTAATATATTTTCTTAACAAATTATTAAAGATGTACATTTATATAAACATTGTTGTATCTAATTTTAGTTTTAACATTAGCAATATAGGAAAAAGAAGCAAAGAAAAATCTATAGAGGCTATAGAAAAGATTAGAAGATAAATTTGTCTCACATTCATTAATAATGAGATTTTTGTTTTGGTAAAAGCTTATACAAATCAAATAAAATATATATTTGAAGTACATTTATTTCTTGTATTATTAGTAATAATTAGTAACAATACATTATATATGAATAGTAAATAAATTTTTACTATTTACATGGAAATGGTTTACGTGTAAGAAAAATAAAATAATATTATCAATAAAATTACAAAATACTACGGGATGAAAAATAATCTCAAAACTAGGTAACTCAAAAAAGACATGCTTAAATTACTCGTATTTTAAGAGACGTGTTTAAATTGCACTAAAATTGCATTTAAAGGAAGGATTCAACTCCATGATTTATGAGAATTAATTGAGAAACTGTAAATACAAATTTAATAATTTGAATCCTACAAAACACAACTAATCCCAAAAATAATTTTCACAACCGCCTTATTAATTAAAAAAAAAAGTCTTTCTTTCCACTAAATAGGGAAGTATTTGGGTAGATTGTGATGAAAAATTTACATGAAGGTGTAGACGGTTCAAACTATAACTTTTATTCTGATAAACACACCGTGAAGAATAGTGTCAATATGTAAACCCCTTAATTTTGATAATTGACAATAATATGATATAAAATCTTGAAAATCTTTGGGAAAATTCACAAAGATTACTCTTGATTTTTTTTAACGAATTAGGAATAGTAAAATATGAAACAGTTTAATTATAGTTTAAGAAATCCGAATCATCATTAACAAAAATTTCCCTTAATCTTTTGTAATCAATGAACAATAGTAAATCAACAAAGTAATTATTAAGACTCCAGTAAATTTAAAAGAACTATCATTCAATTTAAAAAATATATATAATAATAATGATAAATAATAATAATTCAAAAAATAGTAAATATGCCCCCGAAAATTCTCAAATTAGAAATAACGTAATTAATTACCAAGTGAAACCTTAATTTCAACAAATAAAATAAATATATCTTTAGATTCATCAAACACAAAGAATCAAATAATGTCCAACAAGTAAATTTCTAAAACAAATGCAAATAAATGTTTTCTCATGAATTTATAATTAAAGATGATCGTAGCTCTTAAAAATGCCATTCATAAAAGAAGTAACCCCTTAAGGAAGTAACTTCTGAAAAATGAATTTGTCACGACCCTAAATGGGGTCTATAAGGATTGACTTGAAGTTATTATGTCATGTGTGCACCCGTAATATGAAAACCATGCATTTTGCAACAAGTTAGAGATTACAAAACTCTAAATAATATTTGTTGTACAAATTTTAACCGTATAAAAATAATTTGATAACCAAGAAAATATAAATTCCTAAAATTCTCCAGAACCGTAGAGAATCAGTATACCCCACCAAATAGTAAAATATGATAGATAACCACATAATACAAACTTCAACCATATACAACTAACCAATTCTAAACTTATCTTATACATTACAAAATCTCTAACTTAGATACAAAACACGTAGATTTTACATTCTAAGTCCATCTTCTTATCTTCAAGGACTTCAATGAAAACAACTCTCTTTTCACACAATTTGAGCCCATTCTCCGCTTGAGCTATTTCTACACAAAAATTATAGGGGCATGAGCTAATCCATAACTCAATGAATAACAAAACTAAACCACACATCAAATAATTATCAAACAAATATATTTATCAATCATATGAATGCAACACCATATGAAATGCATAGTTTGGATGACCAGAGTCCAAATCAATGGAGATTTACGCCCTCTCTTAGGGGTTGAAGGATCGACTCAAGTCATTTATGTAAACCCCGAATACTTCCATCATAAGATATGACCCTAAATTAGAAATTATGAAGTCGACTAGTAACCTTAAGAGTTAATTAGAAACCCTAGTTTAGATAGATACTCTAAATTTGATCGGTTTGGAACTCATAGACTTTATAAAGGAATTCTTGACCTCAAGTGATTCCAAAAACAAGATTTAGTATTCCGAGTTAATAATTCAAATCTTGATCAAAGGAAACTTCCAATCCTAACCCGAATCTTTGTCAAACAGATGGGATATATAGGAAAAACCTAAATATGAATTTAAGTGATTACCTTAATATCGATAGAGACCGGGAATTAAAACAAGGTTTAGTAATGAACCTATATTTAGATTGGAACCCTAAAATTTGAGAGTTCTAGTCAGTAATAAATTACTTTTGATAAGATTTATAGTGAGTATCCAAATCTAATATATATAACTAGTATAGCCTATATATTAGTATATATTACATAAATTACTTGATAGGGTTTTAGTTAAGAAATTGTGATTTCAGGATAAACAGTTAGGATTATAAATACCAATAAAAACATAAATTGATGTATAACTGAGATTTAGACTTCAAATATAAAATCGAGTCATACCAATAACCAAATTAGGGTTTTCTAAAGCCCTTGGAGCCTGAAACGAAAATTGACCCGAAAGGCTTTTCAAATTCAAATCGCGTGGGATGAATTTTCTTAGACAATTAGATACGTGTTAATTAAAGTTTAAAATTTGTACTTTTTGTTAAACTAAACACTTCTTTGGATTCATTAAAAATCTTTGTATATGTAATATACTTATATAAGCTAAAATATACCCTAATAGTGTATTAAACTACCGAAAAACTTAACTAAATAACATCTAACTATTATTATATATATATATATTTACCTTTTCGGCTTGCTGGAGACGACTTCATCCAAGATTGAAGGGCTGTGATTTTATTGAGGATGTGAGCCGGTTTTTTTCTCCAAATTATTGGCCAAAGGTCAATCCAAATCACTACAAAGCCAATGGAGAAGGGACAACTCACCCTTGTATTAATGACAATCAAACAAAGAGGCAATGAACATCAAACAAGAGCGTTGTGTATCGGATTTTGAGGGAGCAAACGCGAGCGGGAAACTACACTATCCTATATATATACATATACGCTAACGAGCTCGGTTGGAGAAGAGAAGCAAACGATTTCCAAACATTCTCAGCTTTCCAGAAACCCATCTACATATCATTAGGAGTAGAACCAACTTAGGAACAGATTTTTTAAACGCCCATAATCTCGAGTTCCAAAATTTAAGCAAAATCTGGGGAAAAAACGCTTAAAGAACGAGCTTAAGGTGAGTCGATCTTATTCCGTGAGTATTCTTTCAATTTAAGGATGTATACTGATTTATAAACATCTTAGGAAGCTAACCAAGGTAGCTAGAAGCTTCGAATCTCATCGGAACGCCACAACGAAGGTATTTTTCCTAAACCCTAGCCGAGCTTAATGATTTGAGAACATGAATAGCATGTTGTTTTTAGATTATGATTCTTGGATATATAAGTTTATTAAGTCATTAGGAGTCTTTTGGAACTAAAATCACGATGTTTTGACGTCGGGATTCGTCGGAAATGGACATAACTCATCGGAGAAGACGATGAACAGTACTTCCCGATGAGCCCAGGCTCGTTGTACGGGCGTACAAAACCTCTCATCCAGAACGTTGTACGGGCGTACAAACCTTATACCAGCGTTTTGTACGGGCGTACTAGCCATATACCCTCAACCAGAGCTTTGCACGGGCGTACTATCTCCGTGTAGCTCTCTGCTCGCAGCTCTGTACGGGCGTACTCATGCCCGTGCAGCCCTCTGCCAAGCAACTTTGTACGGGCGTACGCACCCCGTGCACGCCTCGGCCAGAAGAGAAGAAAAACGAATTTAAGTATACATAAGTATATACTAATTAATTATTTAAATAATTTTAGAACGTTTACTAATTGTTTTCCTGCATTTAATTATTTTCTGAATTAGTAATAGTAATATTATAATATAATAGTATTAAATCCAAAAATCATTTATTTATTTATTTATTTAAATTTAAAAAATAATTTTTTTTTTTTTTTTTTTTTTATTAAATAAGAGAGTGTTTAAATATTATTCATCTAAAAAGAAATTTCTTTAGAAAAATAATTTCGAAAATAGTTATAATAAAGTTAATAAAATTCTTTTATTAACAGATATGTTTTCTTAGTAAAATAAATATATGTATAAACTATGAGTAGTAAATACTAAGTTTATACTAGCATATTTGTATATAAATAGATAACAATGGAAATTTAAATAATCCAAATTTATGAGTATAGGAATATATATACTCTATAAGAAAAATTTATTAAATAATTTAAAAGATAATGGAGAGTACAAGAATCTAGAAATTAGAGTTATGTCGAAAGAATTAGCTGAAAATAAAACAGAAACCCAACCGACCAATAGGACACATAAATAGCTAATTTGTATAGTTTGGAATTTTAATAATTATATTATTATTTATCTCAATAGGTGATTCGGGTATTGGAGAGGACCTACCTGAAGATTACTACGATTGAATAGGATGGGCAGGTGAGTGACTCAGTCTTATTACATTGATTGTGTTTGTACTAATAGTGGACTATAAATGAAAAGATAATGAATATTGGTAATCTGTTTGAAATAGGAATGTTGTGTATTGTATTCCATTGATTGCCATGTCACTCTAAAATAAGTGATAATACAATTGCGTGTATCTTGATAATATGTGTAGTATGTAATTGAATGTCTGAATTGCTTGATCACCCTCAAATTGACTAAAAACTACTGGTACCATAATGTAAATAAATCATGCATTACATACTATGCATAAAAAGCATTGAGTAAGTGGTAGCCTACTACGTGTTAGCTCTCGGATCCCTGGTAAGGCTTGAATTATCTAGGCCAGAGGGCTAGTAGTTAATTGCAAGATTACCTTTGTTCTGTTAGTACCATAAGAACTACATGGTAAACGAAGGACACCGCTTATGGTATTACGTGAGGATAACTAACACTTAGTGGAGTTTCTAAAGCTAAACAGGAAATAAATCATGAAACATGATAAGTATAAAGAGATAACTAAATTGAGATTGTTATTTCCTGAAAGCTTAAGTCTCTCCTGGGTAGGTGGACCATAGATTGGATCCTTCAACCCCGATGGGAGGGCGTAAATCTTCATCCTGTTTGGATTCCGGGTTATCCAAGCTTGTAATGTTCATTTGTGTGATTGCTGCATTCCATATGATTGATTAATAACTTGTATGCTTTGTGTAATAAGTTCTGGTTATTCACTGAGCTCGTGTTTTAGCTCACACTCCCACAGTCCTTTCAGGTTCACTCTGCGACCGTGGCTCATTACTAGCAGGAGCATGGTCCCGGTAAGGAAATAGAAGCCAGAAGTTTAAAGTTTAGTATAGAATTAGAGTATCTATATCTGTAATAATCTTATGGTGCATGTAATGTGCATTAGAATCATCAGTTTAGGTTGTAAGGAATTCTGAAGCGTATGATCTGTAATATAGTAGTTTGTGATAGTTGTACTAATTAACATCTTATATATGTTTGTTTATTCCATCCAAGCAACTAAAGATCCTGTTTTTGAAAATCATGTCATTCCTAGAAGGTAATCTAATAATGTTAATCGAGTGGTTCTTGATTATTATTATTAGAGTACCCTCGGGGCGTGACAGATTTAAGTTGGTATCAGAGCATGGTTGCTGGTATAGGAAAAACAAATATATGTAAGAAGTTGAATTAGTAAATGTGCAGTTAAAAATACCAATTTAGACACAAATAGAACCATTTGAGTTAGTGGGGTAGTTATTAGTAGAATTAGATGCACAATTAGGAATAAAATCTGTGTGATTGCTAATCATACAAATTTTATTGTGTGCAGTCCAATCCCGCAGTTTGTCATATTAAATGGCAAATCTTTAGCATGATGGAGGAGGAAACCCTTACAGATTATAGGCGCCGACTCCGAGTCTTAGTAGAAGATTTGGCATTGTCTGGCATTACAAAGACCCTGGATGAAATTTTTAGCACTTGGAAGAAAGGTTTACAACCCATGTTGAAGACTTGGTTGTTTTTAGTAGAAAGAGCTTTTCCAGATAATGGCACAGCCGTAGAAACCCTCTACAGGTTTGAGAGATTGATCATCCAGAAGGGTGGAGGCATAGAGATTGATAATATAGCTTTCATTGTGTCAGCCCGATCAGTGAGACCTGATCTTCCGGACTTTAGAATCTGGATTCCTATTGGAGGTGATTGGGTATATGCACATGATATCAGGTATGATCATGCCTTAGTCCGGGAGGATACTGCTCCTGATGATGAGAGGATGCTGACACATGTGATCAGAAGCCATTTCCCCAGAAGTGTTTTGACAAACAGGCCCCCTATCATACCAGAAGAGGAAGATGAGACTCAGTCCATTAGGAGGTCAGCTAATAAAAGAAGACAATCAGCTATGCAGACCACAGTGGTTATGCAAAGTGTGACTACAGCTATGATAGATGAAAAAGAAGGCAAAAAGAGAAGGAAGGAAGCAGAAAAATTTGTCTCCAATTATAATTATGCTCATTGGACTGGGACTGCTCATGGAGGGTGGATTGAGGAAGATGTGACACCTTCTGATATTATGAGGAGACCTGCTACTAAAGGTATCCGTATGATGGATACCAATCTGACTTTAGCACCACCAGGGAGTAGAGGGAGGATGGAGTGATGATAGTGGTTCAGAGGAGGAGGATCACTATCCACAGTTGGGCCCTCGGACAAGGGCAAGGGACCTCTGTACCCTAGCCCATAGAGTAGCCTTGATATATGCCTTGATAGATAATATAACTGATGTACTGTTTTGATGAACTTACTGTTATATGAGATATGTAGTATGAAGCACGATAATCCCTGTAGTGGATAAAGAGAACATAGAACTGGTGTTAGTGCAAATTTTGGTTGTATATAAAGCACTAATTATATAATATCATGTGTGTTTTGATTATGAAGTATGGATGTGAAATATGTATGATTACTTGTAATCTTTCTTTGGGTATGAGTTTTATGATTGACTCAAGTAATATGTTTTATGATACTAGAATGCCAAGAGGAAGAGGCAGGGGTAGAAATGCAAGGATATTTGAAAATTCTCCAACAAATGCCCCTCCACCACCTCAGAATCCACTAGAGGATGTGTTGAAAAACCTGCAACAACAAAATGTGCTAATTTTACAAGCTCTACAAAATATGCGAGCTACACATGCGGTACCTCCAACTGAAGTACCAGAAGCTCCTCCTGTGAACACTGGGAGGAATGAAAGATATACTACACCTGCTCAATTTCAAGAAAATGGACCGGTGAATCCAAATGAATCGGCGGCTGAGGTACAAGGACCAATAAGATATGAACCAGAATTACCACCGCCACCACCATTGCGTCCTCAAAGAAATGTATTGCCTGAATTTATCAAATGCAATCGGTACTTTGAAGGATTACCTGGGAAGCCCGAAGAAGCTGAAGATTGGCTAGCCCAGATTGAACGATCTCTTGATGTATTCCAGGTACCGGAAGCTTTAAGAGTACCGTATGGAACTTATTTGCTTCGGTTGAGAGCGAGATTATGGTGGAACTCTAAACAAAGGACATTGCCTCAACCCATCAGTTGGGAAACGTTCAAACAGGAATTTCTAAAATATTTTCCCAGCAGTTTAAAAGCAAAGTACAGTACTGACCTGATGAATCTAACACAAGGCAGTAAGACAATTGATGAGTATGAGCACGAATTCAATCGGTTGCTCCAATTTGCACCAGATGCTTATAAAGATAGCGACGAATTAAAGAGGCAAACTTTCATGGCAGGATTAGAACCCAATTTTCAAAGGAGACTAGCCGAGTTTGAAATTTCCAACTTTGCAGCCATGATTGAGAAGGCCAGAACCATTGAACGTGCCAAGAAGTATGAAGTTGAAAGATATAGAAAACGAGGATTGACATTTGGTAAAAGAGTGTTTGAGGAACAGGGACAAGTTTTGTTCCTAAGAAAAAGAGATTCTTTAAACCTATGGGAAATGTGAAAAAAGGAATGTTGAAAATGTTTCGTGCTGGAAATGTAAGGGAGCTCATTACCCGAGGAACTGTCCACATCTACAACAAAAATGTTATTACTGTGGTGAAAGTGGACATATGGTCTTCGCATGCCCAAAGAAAAGTAGTGCAACTTGTTTCATTTGTAAGAAGATTGGACATATATCAACTCATTGTCCACAACGAGTGAATGCAGTTGCTGGATCTTCCAATCCTAAAGGCATTGCCAATACAACTGGACCTAAGAATGGAAATGCTAGTATTAGCAAAGCCGTGACAGCAGCAAGGGTATATGCTATGCAAGGAACCCCAATTGAGGAAGGAGAAATAGAAGAGGAGGATGGAGAAAATGTGTGGGATGAAGCTGATCCAGACGATTACAGTCTCATTGCAGGTAATTAATTTAATAATTAAATTGTTTATTTAAGTAGTTGTCGGTATAACCCTACTTGGATAAACAAACGTTCTTGTAGAGAATAATAACCTATGTTTAATAATTAGGAACAATCCAATTGAATGGTCAACCTGCTTACTTTATTTGATACGGGAGCAACACATTCTTTTATCAATACTGGATTAGCAAGGAGATTGGAGTATCCCATCGAGACCATGACTAAGGAACTAGGAGTTACTACACCCACAGGAGATTTAGTGATGGCTCGTGAAACTATGAAGGGATATCCATTAGAAATTGGTGGACAGAAATCCTTTGCTAACTTAATCTTGGTGACATCAAAATATGATGTTATCTTAGGTATGACATGGCTGACTGCTGTAAAAGCAAAAGTCGATTGTCGTCTTAAGACAATATCTTTTATGAATGACCAAGGAGAAAGAAAAGAGTTTAAAGGGGAAGTCCTCAAGAAAGTCGAAGGGCGAATGATGACCATAGAGGGTGAAAATGAAATAGATATGGAATCAAGCGGGGATAATCATGGAACGATTGAATAATCCAAGAAGATAGATGTTCATACTGTTAGAACAGTATGCGACTATCCAGAAGTATTTCCTGATGAATTACCAGGATTACCCCCACATAGAGAAGTGGAGTTTTCAATTGAATTGATACCTGGAACAGAACCGGTATCAAAAGCTCCATATCGCATGGCACCAGTAGAATTGAAGGAACTAAAGGTGCAATTACAAGAATTGATGGATAAAGGATTTATCAGACCAAGTGTGTCACCATGGGGAGCACCGGTCTTGTTTGTCAAGAAGAAAGACGGTCCATGAGACTCTGTATTGATTACAGAGAATTAAACCGAGTAACTATTAAGAACAATATCCTTTGCCCCGAATTGACGACTTTTCGATCAATTAAAGGGAGCAAAGGTGTTTTCTCGAATTGATTTGAAATCTGGTTACCATCAAATCCGAATCAAGGCAGAAGATATACCAAAAACGGCATTCCGAACGGTATGGTCATTATGAATTCCTAGTTATGCCATTTGGATTGACAAATGCACCTGCTGTTTTTGGACTTGATGAATCGCGTTTTCAAACCTTTATTGGATGTTTGTGTGATTGTCTTCATAGATGACATACTAATATACTCGGTTACAGAGGAACAACATGATGAACATTTAAGAACCGTATTGCAGATACTACAAAGCAATCAGCTTTATGCCAAGTTGTCCAAATGTGAGTTTTGGCTCAAAAGTATATCCTTTCTAGGACATATTGTGTCAGGAGATGGAATTTCGGTTGATCCGCTAAGATTAAGGCTATTGTGGAATGGAAAAGACCTGGAACTGTTACCGAGATAAGAAGCTTCTTAGGATTGGCAGGATATTATCGGAAATTCGTACAAGATTTCTCAAGAATTGCACGACCACTGACGCAATTGACCAAAAAGAATGAAAAGTTTGTATGGAATGAGAAACGTGAATGGAGTTTCCAGGAGTTGAAAAAGAGACTGGTTTCTGCACCAATACTAGTTCTGCCCAATGATCAGGATCCTTACACTATTTATAGTGATGCATCCAAGAATGGTTTGGGATGTGTATTAATGCAGAATGGGAAAGTGATAGCCTATGCTTCTAGACAGTTAAAACCACATGAGATGAATTACCCTACTCATGATCTAGAATTAGCGGCTATCATCTTTGCACTTAAAATTTGGCGTCATTATTTGTACGGGCAGAAGTGTGAAATATACACAGATCATCAGAGCTTAAAATATATATTCACCCAGAAGGAATGAACATGAGGCAACGAAGATGGTTGGAGTTAATCAAAGACTATGATTTAACTATCAACTACCATCCTGGCAAGGTAAATGCGGTAGCCGATGCTTTGAGCCGTAAAAATTATGGAGAAGTAGCCTCAATGTTGACAGAACAGAAAGAGCTCATTAGAATTTGAAAATTTAAAACTGGAATTTTCAATACAAGGTCTGAACTCAGAACTGAGCAGTTTAACCTTGGAACCCACTTTACTACAACGAATAAAAGAGGCTCAAGGAAGGGATGAAGAATTGCAGACAATCATCAAAAGAATATCCCAAGGGAAATACAAGGATTTTCAAATAGATGAAAATGGAGTATTAAGATGAATAAAAGATTGTGTGTACCCCGTGATGAAAGTTTGAGGAAAGAAATAATGAATGAAGCACACTATTCTGGATATACCATCCACCCAGGCGAAACCAAGACCTACCAAGAGTTGAAGAGCGCATATTGGTGGAACGGGATGAAAAATGATATTGCTCAATTCGTAGCCCGATGTGAAATATGTCAGAGGGTAAAAGCGGAACATCAAAAACCAGGAGGATTGTTGAAACCATTGTCTATTCCAAATGGAAATGGGATCAAATATCTATGGATTTTGTGTGTTCGTTACCTAAGACAAGTGCAGGTTATGATGCTATTTGGGTTATTGTGGATAGACTCACTAAATCAGCCCATTTCTTGCCAATCAATATGACCTATCCTTTGGAAAAGTTGGCCCGGTTATATTTAAAGGAAATTGTGAGATTACATGGGATACCAGCTAATATAGTGTCAGATCGAGATCCACGGTTTGTTTCAAGATTCTGGCAAGGATTACAAAAAGCATTGGGAACTCAGTTGAGGTTTAGTACGGCCTATCATCCCCAGACTGATGGACAGACAGAAAGAACAATTCAGACAATGGAAGACATGTTGAGATCATGTATCTTGGAATTTAAAGGAAATTGGGATCAACATTTACCATAGTGGAATTTGCATACAATAATAGCTACCATTCAAGTATAGGGATGCCACCTTATGAAGCTTTATATGGTAGAAAGTGTCGATCTCCATTATTCTGGGATAATATGGAAAGAGTACTAGTTGGACCCGAACTGATTCAAGAAACAATCAACAAGGTTTCAGTGATAAAACGAAGGATGAAAGAAGCCCAAGATAGACAGAAGAGCTGGGCAGATTTGAAGAGACGGGAACTAGAATTTAAAGAGGGGAACATGTTTACCTGAAAGTAAGCCCAATAAAAAGTCTTCGCCATAGACAAGTAAAAGGAAAGCTAAGTCCAGATACGTAGGGCCATTTGAAATACTGGAACGAGTGGGAAATCTAGCGTATCGTCTTGCTTTGCCACCCAAACTATCTGGTATACACAATGTTTTTCATGTGTCGGTACTAAGAAAGTATGTACCAAATCCAGATAAGATTGTGGCTGGAACCAATTGATCTGAAAGAGAACTTGACTTATGAAAACACCCTATCCGAATCCTAGACAAGAAGGTTCAAGTTCTCAGAAATAAAGAAATCCACTACGTCAAAGTGCTATGGGATCCTTGGACTGAAGAAGTAACTTGGGAGTTGGAAGAGGAAATCAAGAAGAATTATCCACAGCTGTTCGAAAATCCAGGTACGCTCTCAAGCTTTGAGGACAAAGCTTATTTTAAGGGGGGGAGAAAATGTAAACCCCGAATACTTCCATCATAAGATATGACCCTAAATTAGAAATTATGAAGTCGACTAGTAACCTTAAGAGTTAATTAGAAACCCTAGTTTAGATAGATACTCTAAATTTGATCGGTTTGGAACTCATAGACTTTATAAAAGGAATTCTTGAACCTCAAGTGATTCCAAAAACAAGATTTAGTATTCCGAGTTAATAATTCAAATCTTGATCAAAGGAAACTTCCAATCCTAAACCCGAATCTTTGTCAAACAGATGGGATATATAGGAAAACCTAAATATGAATATTAAGTGATTACCTTAATATCTGATAGAGACCGGGAATTAAAACAAGGTTTAGTAATGAACCTATATTTAGATTGGAACCCTAAAATTTGAGAGTTCTAGTCAGTAATAAATTACTTTGATAAGATTTCATAGTGAGTATCCAAATCTAATATATATAACTAGTATAGCCTATATATTAGTAGTAATATTACATAAATTACTTGATAGGGTTTTAGTTAAGAAATTGTGATTTCAGGATAAACGTTAGGATTATAAATACCCAATAAAAACATAAATTGATGTATAACTTGAGATTTAGACTTCAAATATAAAATCGAGTCATACCAATAACCAAATTAGGGTTTTCTAAAGCCCTTGGAGCCTGAAACGAAAATTGACCCGAAAGGCTTTTCAAATTCAAATCGCGTGGGATGAATTTTCTTAGACAATTAGATACGTGTTAATTAAAGTTTAAAATTTGTACTTTTTGTTAAACTAAACACTTCTTGGATTCATTAAAAATCTTTGTATATGTATATATACTTATATAAGCTAAAATATACCCTAATAGTGTATTAAACTACCCGAAAACTTAACTAAATAACATCTAACTATTATATATATATATATATTTACCTTTTCGGCTTGCTGGAGACGACTTCATCCAAGATTGAAGGGCTGTGATTTTATTGAGGGATGTGAGCCGGTTTTTTCTCCAAATTATTGGCCAAAGGTCAATCCAAATCACTACAAAGCCAATGGAGAAGGGACAACTCACCCTTGTATTAATGACAATCAAACAACAGAGGCAATGAACATCAAACAAGAGCAGTGTGTATCGGATTTGAGGGAGCAAACGCGAGCGGAAACTACACTATCCTATATATATACATATACGCTAACGAGCTCGGTTGGAGAAGCAAACGATTTCCAAACATTCTCAAGCTTTCCAGAACCCATCTACATATCATTAGGAGTAGAACCAACTTAGGAACAGATTTTTTTAAACGCCCATAATCATCGAGTTCCAAAATTTAAGCAAAATCTGGGGAAAAACGCTTAAGAACGAGCTTAAGGTGAGTCGATCTTATTCCGTGAGTATTCTTTCAATTTTAAGGATGTATACTGATTTATAAACATCTTAGGAAGCTAACCAAGGTAGCTAGAAGCTTCGAATCTCATCGGAACGCCACAACGAAGGTATTTTTCCTAAACCCTAGCCGAGCTTAATGATTTGAGAACATGAATAGCATGTTGTTTTTAGATTATGATTCTTGGATATATAAGTTTATTAAGTCATTAGGAGTCTTTTGGAACTAAAATCACGATGTTTTGACGTCGGGATTCGTCGGAAATGGACATAACTCATCGGAGAAGACGATGAACAGTACTTCCCGATGAGCCCAGGCTCGTTGTACGGGCGTACAACCTCTCATCCAGAACGTTGTACGGGCGTACAAACCTTATACAGCGTTTTGTACGGGCGTACTAGCCCATATACCCCTCAACCAGAGCTTTGCACGGGCGTACTTAACCCCGTGTAGCTCTCTGCTCGCAGCTTTACGGGCGTACTCATGCCCGTGCAGCCCTCTGCCAAGCAACTTTGTACGGGCGTACGCACCCCGTGCACGCCTCGGCCAGAAGAGAAGAAAAACGAATTTAAGTATACATAAGTATATACTAATTAATTATTTAAATAATTTTAGAACGTTTACTAATTGTTTTCCTGCATTTAATTATTTTCTGAATTAGTAATAGTAATATTATAATATAATAGTATTAAATCCAAAAATCATTTATTTATTTATTTATTTAAATTTAAAAAATAATTTTTTTTTTTTTTTTTTTTTTTTATTAAATAAGAGAGTGTTTAAATATTATTCATCTAAAAAGAAATTTCTTTAGAAAAATAATTTCGAAAATAGTTATAATAAAGTTAATAAAATTCTTTTATTAACAGATATGTTTTCTTAGTAAAATAAATATATGTATAAACTATGAGTAGTAAATACTAAGTTTATACTAGCATATTTGTATATAAATAGATAACAATGGAAATTTAAATAATCCAAATTTATGAGTATAGGAATATATATACTCTATAAGAAAAATTTATTAAATAATTTAAAAGATAATGGAGAGTACAAGAATCTAGAAATTAGAGTTATGTCGAAAGAATTAGCTGAAAATAAAACAGAAACCCAACCGACCAATAGGACACATAAATAGCTAATTTGTATAGTTTGGAATTTTAATAATTATATTATTATTTATCTCAATAGGTGATTCGGGTATTGGAGAGGACCTACCTGAAGATTACTACGATTGAATAGGATGGGCAGGTGAGTGACTCAGTCTTATTACATTGATTGTGTTTGTACTAATAGTGGACTATAAATGAAAAGATAATGAATATTGGTAATCTGTTTGAAATAGGAATGTTGTGTATTGTATTCCATTGATTGCCATGTCACTCTAAAATAAGTGATAATACAATTGCGTGTATCTTGATAATATGTGTAGTATGTAATTGAATGTCTGAATTGCTTGATCACCCTCAAATTGACTAAAAACTACTGGTACCATAATGTAAATAAATCATGCATTACATACTATGCATAAAAAGCATTGAGTAAGTGGTAGCCTACTACGTGTTAGCTCTCGGATCCCTGGTAAGGCTTGAATTATCTAGGCCAGAGGGCTAGTAGTTAATTGCAAGATTACCTTTGTTCTGTTAGTACCATAAGAACTACATGGTAAACGAAGGACACCGCTTATGGTATTACGTGAGGATAACTAACACTTAGTGGAGTTTCTAAAGCTAAACAGGAAATAAATCATGAAACATGATAAGTATAAAGAGATAACTAAATTGAGATTGTTATTTCCTGAAAGCTTAAGTCTCTCCTGGGTAGGTGGACCATAGATTGGATCCTTCAACCCCGATGGGAGGGCGTAAATCTTCATCCTGTTTGGATTCCGGGTTATCCAAGCTTGTAATGTTCATTTGTGTGATTGCTGCATTCCATATGATTGATTAATAACTTGTATGCTTTGTGTAATAAGTTCTGGTTATTCACTGAGCTCGTGTTTTAGCTCACACTCCCACAGTCCTTTCAGGTTCACTCTGCGACCGTGGCTCATTACTAGCAGGAGCATGGTCCCGGTAAGGAAATAGAAGCCAGAAGTTTAAAGTTTAGTATAGAATTAGAGTATCTATATCTGTAATAATCTTATGGTGCATGTAATGTGCATTAGAATCATCAGTTTAGGTTGTAAGGAATTCTGAAGCGTATGATCTGTAATATAGTAGTTTGTGATAGTTGTTTACTAATTAACATCTTATATATGTTTGTTTATTCCATCCAAGCAACTAAAAGATCCTGTTTTTGAAAATCATGTCATTCCTAGAAGGTAATCTAATAATGTTAATCGAGTGGTTCTTGATTATTATTATTAGAGTACCCTCGGGGCGTGACATTGCCAATCACTTGGACACACTAATTGCCTTTTTCTACAAATCCTTCCTAAAATAATAGAACAAAATTCCATAAATCATGATGTCTTTTATTATTGTTTTCAAAATATTTTTTGTATGTTTTCCTATTTTATTTAATTGATTTTGAAACCTTCCTAAAACTATGGACAAGATTTTCATAAATTTTATGTTCCTTACTATTATTATTTTTGAAACTTTCACAACATTTTTCCTATTTTATTTGTTTCAAATTCCTCCTAAACTAATAAACTTGCATCGAATTAAAATAAAGTGATATAATAGACTTTAGAACATGCAGAATCATTTAATTGGTACAATGGGAATTTAGATACGTTATAAGGGAAGAATATTATAAATAAACATAATATTGATACAAAAGAATGATTTTCTTAGTTAGTGTTATCGATTTTTAAGAACATATATTACTTTAATTAGCATTAAAAAACATTTTTGAATGAATAATATGTATATATTAAATTATTAAATACACGAACTGATATAGTGATAAATGGCTTTAGTTCTTTCACAACATTCCTTAATCTAAACAAATTTATTTTAATTCTTGGAACTCCAATGATTATTAATATTATTTATTAGAACTAAAGTTTTTTAAAGGCGGTTCGAACCAAACGGAACCACATTTGAAGCAATCCCGTTTAAAACTTCAAACCATTAAAAGCAGTTCAGTTCATTAAAGATTTGAACTGATTCATTTCGAATACAATTTTGAATAGTTCAACTCCTAAGCCGAACCAAACTGAACCATGTTCATAAGGAGCTTGTGGCTAATCACTAGATTATAGTGATCTTACTCTTTAGGTGAATTGATTCTTGGATTAATGGAACTAAAATAAAATAAAATAAAATAGCACCAAGCCGTATGCCATAGCAACATAAGAGGGTCTTGGGATTTCAATAAAATGCAAGATCATGAATATTTTTCTCATTTGGATTATTTAGTATGCTTTGAGTTACTAATGAAGTTGATTATTTGGGATTTGACCAAACTTATAAGAACTTGCCTAACTTTTGGAATAGCAAAGTCTTAATTATCTTATAAACCATCTCGCCAAGATGACTATCTATATAATTATTAGAGCTTTTTAATTTACTCACACTGACATTACTATTCTAGTTGGAATTTGGATCAAGCATCGCCTAGGGACCTAATCTATATGTCAACCGCATTAGAAGCATGAGTTCAAGAGTTTCATCAAAACCCACATATCCTTATGATGAATCTTTTCTAAAATTCATCTCATTTTTTCATTTAAAACCATTGAATACCCTCTCAAGTATCTAAGTTTTGAATCTATCTACAAGTTGGTATCTAGCAACAAGAAAAACAATGAATAATAAGAACGAAATATCCATAGCTCAACAGGTCATACATAATAATCCATCAAAATCTTCTTCACAATCTTGCAAGCATATAAAACTCCATATAGTAAATCTCAAGTTTCTATCAAGCCAATTGATACAAAACAAGAACATGGGTTCAGAAAACCCCAAGTAAATAAATCTTCAAAAGAGTCTTCAAAACCGTCATTCCCAAAATCCGGTCGTAACTTGCTGATCGTAGGAGTGTGTGATAAGCTTAGATTTAGAGCCCTTCAAATGAAAGGGAAACATGAAGAAGAAAAAATGAACCACGCAACTATTTTTTCGATCTTCTTCTGCGCTTCTGCTTCCATCTTCTATTCTCCTCTTAACCTATGTATTCTGCCTCCACTTCTCGTCGGGCCCATTTTCCCTTTTTTTTCCCATTAAGAATATGGGGGCCTAGATAAATGATGTGAGCTAAAAAATATGACTCATCTGCCTGTACTATTTATGAGGATCCATACGTGTCAATCCAAGCAAAACTGGATTAATTTCTTTATTGACGTGTTGGCTTTTAAAACATTCCTTCAAATTCTTATCTTGACAAACTGAAAAAAGTTAAAAGCCAGATGGCCTCCTATCTTCTGTGGATTCAAATCTTTTTTACTAATTGGCCTTCGCCCTTCACACACGCAAAAGGAATATGCCAGAAGAATATCGCTGCGAAGTCCAAGTGAACGGCAGTTGCAATCTCTAGACGCCAGCTCTAACCAAACATTTTACTACTGGACTTCCTCCAATTAGCTACTCGACCAAAGCTGCTGCATTTCCATTTGGAATTCATGTTTTGCTGAGATCAATAGGGGTTCAGCTTTGTTGTGATACCAATTCGCTGCTTTCGCCTCCTTGACTCTGTTCCATTATCGGCCCTCGGTGGGATTCTGTTGGAGTCAAGGCGCTCGAGTGAGCGCTCCTTTTAATTATCTTGATCACTCAAGTTGCTGAAGATGGCAGCTCCAGTGGGCGCTTGGGGCAGCACTTTGGAGTCGGTATGAGGCGTTCCAGTTGAAGCTTGTTGGCGCATGATGGAACCGCCGCTATGCTTCTTGGATTTTCTCAAATGCAACTGCTGCTAAGCGAATGAAAAAACGTTCCCTACCAACTTTATAGATAAAAATTATATAAAAATAATTACACAAATATCAGTGTAAAATTGCATATTAAACAAACGTTTCACAAATTTACACATAAAATATCTTTTGAAGATGCGATTCGGCCAAAAGTGAAACAATGTTGAATCGAATTTTCAAATGCGTTTTATGTTTTCTAAGATGAATTACATTTTTAACGTTTAATGAATCACGTCTTTAAGATGAAATTTACGTATAATATATGTGAATCGCCCATTACACATATAATTTTGTGTTGGCTTTTTGCTAATTAATTTTACATAATTAGTATTTGAGTAATGTTAGTAATCATACAATTTCCTTGCTGCTAATGATTGCATTGGTAGAGCATGACATATCAGATTAGACATGATTGGAGCATTTACAGAACCGCTCGGGTGCTCACAATTGCTTATCATCACTGTTGTATACTGGAGGTGTGCTTCTTTTCTAATCAAAGTGTTAGTAGCAGCTCAAGTGTTGCTACAATTGTTGCAAGGTTGGTCATTTGGACTTGGACTGTTGTTAGAAGTATTAGCCGACATGGTCCAGCCGTTGTCATATTTGGCGTTAGCTTCTACACAGCAGTTTGGATTGCGGTTGGAGTTCGGTTTGAGCTAGGCATGGATGCTTGAATGAAGTGTAATGTTACACCTTATTAGAATGTAAACACTAAAGATCAGACCTCAAGGCATTAGACGATGAAGTAAATGAAAGTTCAATAGAGTAATCACTTAAAATGGAAAATGACTTAAGAACTATTGATGTGCATCAAGCACCCAGAGTCATTTCCGGATTTGGGTTAATTTGAAGGTGAATTATATTTTCAAAAGGGAAGGGACTCTCTTGGTTATGAAATTAAAACTAAGGGTATAATAGACTTTTAGCTTTGGGTTTTTTTCCCTTGTAATTGGACGATAATCCTTCTTACTACTCACAGAAACCATAATTGGCTTTCTCCCCCCTACTCACTCTTACATTGGTGGCAACCCTAACCCTAAAGCTTTTCGACACCATCATCTCTCTCTTTCCTCCAATTTAGAGTCAAATTATTAATCAAGATTAAATCTAGTTCATCTCTTTCAATTACTATAATTGCTTATTAATTTAGGAAGAACGATACATCTAATAAAAAATTTTATTTGTATGTAGCAAAAGGAAGGACTTTGAGTATTGATTTCATTGTGGACGTAGAGGATGAAGATCTTGTACACAATACCATACCTAAAAATTAGGATCGGAACCTGTTCTAAGTCCCTCAACTACAACTTGGAAGCTATCATACCATCTTGGTAGAGTATGTTCCATGTTTTAATAAAGTTTTCAACTTACTATTAATAAATAGAGATAAAACATAAAAGCCTCTAGGATATTGATCTCAAGTCAAGTTTAAGTAACAAAAGAATAGATATTATTCCTTAAATGGTTATTGTAAACAAAAGAAGTTGGCATACCCTTGCTAACAATCTCACACCCAGCGTTATGCCCCAAAGAATTGAATTCGTGACCTGGGCTCTTATACCAATTGTTATATTGATCATTTTATCGCTACACTGAAGTTATAATTCATGGTTATAAATACAACTCAAATAATTCTGTTTAATCATATAATTGCCAAACGTCATGTTCGGTTCTAACTTGCCCTCATCTCAGCTTCTGCCACGAGCAAGATGGCGATACAACTTTACCAACATAAATCTACATCTTGAGCTATGAAAAGGCAAAACAAAAGATTACAATAATTCAAACATTAGAGGGGGAAAAAAGACTGTTCTAATGCATATTTACCTACTTGAAAAAAAAAATATATATATATATATATTTCATAAACTATAAAAAAAAAGAAACTAAGATAAATTGCATCATGGAATTAGATTTAATGAATTAAGGATCACAAAATAGATAAACTCTATAATTATTGCAATATTAAAAAAGAATTGAATTATCTAATTATTTATATGAACAAATTAAGGCTAAAAAATTGAAATAAGGTTCAAACAACGAAATAATTAGTTAGAATGTAATATGTCATTTAAAAAAAAGAAATTATTAAGCAAAACAACCAAAATAATGGAGATATAAACTAAAATAAAATTGGAGGTTGATAGATTTATTTTAAGGAGAATTCTATAGTCTGTGTCTTTTTGGTTTAGGGAACTAATATAGTACATTATTAGAAGGTTGAATTCATATTCAGTCATGATTAGATTAGGCATGGTAAATGGGTTGCAGCATGTATGGGCCGACATGTGAAGGAAAAAGACAAAACCACGAGTACTGGAGAGTTGATACGTAGCACCAAAGCACGCGAAATAAGTAGCCGACATGGCACATCACATAAGGCATGCAAACCAGCAAACGAATTTTTTTTAAACAATAATATAAAAAACCGTGATTTATTTTTTTAAATTTACCATAAATTGTATTTAAATAAATAATTGTTTGTTTTATTATTTTAATTAAATATATTAATCTTCTTAAAAAATACAATATATTTATTATATTTTATTTTTTTGGAATGATTTCAATTGTATTACTATTAACATATTAATTTTAATTTTTTTAGGAAATAAAAAAATGAAATTCAAATAGTATTATAATAGTAATTAACTTATATTAAATGTTAAACTTGCTTAATTAATTTATTTAGAATAATTTTAAATTATTAAATAAATGAAATTAATAAATGCATTTGATCGGAAGAAAATTAAAGTTTATTAATAATATTTTTTAACTACAAAAACTTTACAAGAGATTGAAAAAAAAAAATCATCAACTATACACTTTGCTGGAAACCTTCTCTGGCTTCACCCTACTGTTCTTTCTATGTTTGCGGCTGCAAATCTGGTGGCGACATTGACCCCCTCGATCCCGAGTCGCTGTCTTTAGGCTACCAAAAGTGTGGATTCGTCTGCTTCCTACTAATGCCATCACACTAATCTTTAAACTACACACATGCTTTGACGATGTCATCATTTAATAAGCGATGCGGTTTGAGACCCGTTCGCCCGAACTAAAAGTTAACTCCGACGAACCATTAAGCCGGAGAAGGCAAAACATCCCATACACTATGAAAGCGCTGATATCATATTGTCTCCTTCTTCCACCAGCAAAAGAGGACATTGAAATCATTCCCTTCGTTCCTCCCTCCCTTTTCTAGTTCCTCCTCCTCAATGTTACACTTCGTAAACCAGCATGTCACTAAAGATTTCCTAGGAACCCGTATGATTGCTTCTAACATCTTGAACAATTTGTTTACTTCATCTTTTAAAAAGCCCTAGGATTAGTGATTGTTGGGTCGCTGTGGTTTAGGTAGCGCAGATCATTTGATCACAACACCAATATAATCTTTGAACAAATTTGTTGCTTCAGTATGAAGACTTGCGACCTCTGATTTAGGATTGGCCATATAGATATTCTTGTGGAATTCCTTGAAGAGTTCTTCAGTTACATGGAACTTAATAGTGATCTAGCATTATTGCAAACAAAATAATCTTGGAGCTTACCAGCCATAATAGACATAGTAGCAGTTAGACCAGGATCAAAATTGTAGTTAACACATTTGAATGTCAACTAGATGGAAAAGTACACAGTTGGTAGTAGGGTAGTAGCAACACAATAAAGATGTACTGGCTAAGAAATGCACCTCTTTAAGGCATGTATTATTTCTAATCTGGACTCTTCCTCAAGCCAATGTTAGGATTATAGGATTGAGTAGGGTATTCCATAAAGTGTTAGGACCCTTCTGCACTTGGTGCCTGATGAAGCATTTTAAACATAGAATTCCACGTGTCTTACAATAATTACAGGCAGCTTCTTCCTGAATGGTGCCTTGACAAACTCCATATACATTTATTTTATCTCTGTGAAACTGAAGACAGTTGATTACATATCTTATGTTTTCAACATGTATGTTAAGGCTACAAACTTCAAGGCCTATTTGTATTGCCAAATTCATAATATGATAGACACATTAAACGTGAAAGAACTTTCCATTGCACACCAAATTTAATGACTACTTTAGATAGCGAATGGACAGTGTTGTTTGACACATTATCGAATGAGATATACTAAATATGTCCTATATACCATAGACTTGAAGGTTCTAGATGTTATTTGCTATTGCCTAACCGATATGTCTCTCCTAGCATGACTTGAAAGCAATAATCTACATTTGAATTAACCACTGTTCATCTATCCAATGACCAGTTATGCATATAAAGCTAGACTGCACATCATTGAGTAGAGATTTCCACACGTACGGGTAGGGAGATACTACATAAGCAAACCGAGTACTTTATTTAAATCGAAAACAAATATTTAAATAGCATATGATCTAAAACTTATATGAACAACAAATTATTTTAGATGATTATACCTAAAAGGAAGGTTTGAAAAAATTTCATTAAGCTTTACGCCTTTTATGAAATGGTTCATCGTATCATTTTTTTAACAATTGCTACCCTATATATTGGAACAGGTGCTGCATAGTTCCTGTACTCTAACTTTTAAAATTTTCATGACTGTTACATGTAATGAAATATTTGTAACTGCTATCATTTTCACTAGCTGGTCTCATGCATCTTATTGATTGAATTGCCAGGTTGCAAGATCAACATGCCCTTTAGACATGTGTGATTCTACATGTCACTTCAAGTTTCCGTGCCAATGCAGACCTGCATGATAACCTATTACTGCAAGTTCGATAAAATATATTTAGTAGGTTTCATACTTGAAGTTAATTCTTTGATATCAGTGAAATACTTTTAGATGGTTGTTGCCTTCTTCTTATGCTATCTTAAAGAACTGTTGGTCATGGCATAGTCAGCATTACTTTGCATTGGGAATGATTGTTCAGTTTGGGTAAAAATTATAGCCTATAAATAGAAAATTATTATAGATTAAAAAAAATAAACGCAATGAAAAGTTATTCCTCCATTGTCCCACCAGCCACGGAAGGTGGTTGTGTAATTGTTGATGGTGATTATGAATACTCTGCTCCAGTTGCTTCTTAACTAGGGATATATCTCAGGATTGGTGGTAGGACATAGGTGCTGAATATTTAAGGTTCCCCATCTGATTCATCAAGGTGTAAATCCTTGTGTTGTCTCTATAGATTATAAGTATCCACGAGTCATCAAAGTCGTTGAAGTTGGAAAAATTAATTGGTTATCGTTGTTTGTGGCTATATCGATATTTAAATAAAATATAGGAAAAGTATAAGACTGGCTGAATTAAAAATGGTAAATGATTAACATATGTGGAGATAATAACGGGTCAAAAGGCTTCAAAAGGCAGTGTTACAACTAGTGCCTGGTTTCAAAATAAATAACTAAATATTGACATAGGCACATTAGCTAGCAACGTACCCACTTGGCCCCCTAAAAAAAAAAAAAATCGAACATGGGCACATTGGATTTTTTTTTTAAACATGCCCACCGTCTCCTATAAATACCTTTAGGACGTAGGCATGTTGCATCAATTATCTACCCGTTTTCACTAAACCACAGACTACACTTCTCATTGTTCATAGTTATTACTATAAATAATGGAGCTATAGAAACTTCACGCCGTCATATCAAAATACATGCTCAACAGTGTTATCGGGAAAGAGCACCTACCCCATCCCCATCTTCTCTACCTAGTCCTTAGCTACATGGACATGGTGATACTTATATTCATTTGCCCACTCTGACTATAAGAGAATGGCATGAATTGGAGTTTTATTTCTGTCCCATCCTTGTGCTAAAGATATCATATAGATAGGTTAAACCATAACACGAATTTACTAAGGTATTAAGTGCCATTGTTTGATTGCACTGATGGATCTTCTGAATGAGACATGCATTGATCTCATTCATATATTTTTCTCTAATGCTATAGCCAATGATGCTAGAGAAAATCCTAAATGTGATTCATTGGTGGATACTAGACGCCAAAGTCCAGTCTCTATCATCACTAACATGTTTGGCTGTGTACTCCGCATTACCTCGATTACATGAATAGTCTCTCTCATCAAACCAATAGGGGTGTCAAATTGCGTAAAAATTGTGATATAACGAATGTGTTCCATCGATATTTAATGTAACTAGCACTCCAATATGTACTAGTGAGCATTCAAATTAACCAGCAAAAGCGCCTAAGGTAAAAGCATCTCCTATCAATTTGTAAATTGATCCATCATATGATTGGCTACAATATAAGTTCAACGGCAAATTAAAATAACATATCTAATTGAAGACATCTTCCTGA